>JADBJO010007903.1:0-22500 GCA_016801955.1 Conus betulinus
CGCGCAGGAACCAGGATTCGAGAGCCGCTGGAAGGTCAGGAAAACTCACACAAAGACAGCAACAGACTGGGACGGCGGGAACAGCGTGGGTCCAAAGCCAAAGAGCGTTCGGGGAAGAGCGCAGAGTCACTACGCCTTAACAAGCAAAGCCATTCCGCCTGTGAGTGGCTCTAACCATGCTAAACCACATGTTGCCTCCTCACTACCCAGGGTCTTCAGGTTGTCATGGGTTTATGGTCGCACTGCCTGGTGCTCTAATGCTTCTAATCAACATTCTTTTTTTTTTAATTTTTTTTTTAATTAAGAACTAAAATAACTGGGAGTCTTGAGGTTTAACATGCTGGGAATGGTGGATGATTTTAAACAGAAAAGATATGATGTATCTCTCTATTAATCTTTTGCCAGAATGGTGTATTGGGAAAAAAATTGGTAGAAAATGCAATCATTCTAGCAAATTTATTCGCATTGGTTTTTGTTTTAATTTTTTTTTTTTTTTTTCTTTGCTGTCCCATCTTCTCCGCCACACTGCACCTACGTCGCTCATCCTGACTTCCCTCGAGGCAACCTGCCAGAGGAGACACTGCACTGCTGCCGAGTCACTTCGGTGGTGTTCAGTGGCGCCTGTTCTGACCCAATATATGCAGACACCACTACTAGCCTCCTGCTGACAATAATAATTGCTTGGTCGTGGAGCCAGTGGGAGTGAACTGTCCCTCTGGAGGGCGTTTCGATGTCCATCCAATGACAGTTTATTTGCATTCATTGTGGTGAATGATATGTCAGGGAATGAAAGATTTCAGAAGTTGACTTCACTGAATTAATGCCATCCCTTCCCAACTTCACCCCCTTCTCCCACCCCATCTTTAAAAAAATAAATAATCAGAACAAAAATTGAGCCCCATTTTCCTCTCCAGCTTTTCCTATGTGAAAGGTGGATAGCTTTGTGTGCATATCATTTTTCTGTTGTTTTTTTTTTTAATTAGCTGTGTAACTTAACATGTTGAAGCTTTAGCTTTGCTGATTTTTTTTTTTGTATTTGTATTGTGAATGGTTCTGTGTGTGTTGTAGAATTTTATTTCACATTCTTTCATTAAAAAGACATTCATTTAATCATGGCAGTTTTTGAAAGGAAAGACTGATACAGAATATGTGAGCGATATGTTAGATGTTTGATTGGCGTTGTGGTGTGCCATCTGATATGCCTAAATTGTTTGTATAGTCTATTATTTTTTTTAGTTATTGGCTAGAGGTGTCCCAAAGCAATATGTCAAACATACCTGGGAGACAGACTTGCATATGAGTGTTAAAAGACATTTTGTAGACAAGACAATGAGGCTGCAGTGGATATGGAGTCAGTGTTGTAAACCACAGTCATTGCAGATTAAAAAAGTATTTATAATAGCTGTGCCGAACAACATATACAAATGAATCACAAGGGACAAAACACGAACATGTTTGATCTTTTCAGCCAAGTAAAAACAACATTCAGGACCATGAAAATGAAGAATGAATAATCACTTACCTGTGTCAATTCAGGGCAAGATAGCTTTGAATCTATTTTCGTTGTCTGGAGAGTGTTGCCTTGTCTTGTCTGAAGAAGACCTACGAGGTTGAGTTGAAACCGTTGGTTTTGTGTGTGTGTGATTTGTGTGTCAATGGTGTTGGGTGGAGCTGTTATGAATACTTTTTAAAATTTGTTTAGATTTCCGCCTGCAAGTCCACCTGCTTTGCATCTAACAGTCACCACAGGTTTGGCTGCGGAGAGAAATCCAAATTCAGGTCACCACAAGAGCAGGGCGATAAAGTGTTCACAATTTGAGAGTTGGAAAAAAAAAGTTGGGATGGTGAAGCTACGGAAATTCTGTTTGTTAAGTTAAACCATCCTGGCTTCTTTCCGTCTGTTACTCTAGTTGCTCGATTAAACTCAATTCAGCTGATCGGAACAAATACACTACAGGTTTTAATTGTTTGTCGAAACCATCGCATATCACACGCATTTTTATCATGTGATCTCCAAAGCAAGTGTGGGACAATAAACTATCCATTGTCTTGGCCCTTCTCAAACAACACTGAGCGACAAAATGGCCACACAGTTGTTCATGGCATGCTCACATCCCTCAGCTATGCTATGTTTCAATGTGATGATGAATTTATAACAATACAATACACGTTGGTGTGTGTGATATCTACCAGGACTGTACAGATAACAGTGATGAATCGTTCTGTGAACATCCTTCACGTCCTGGGTTTCTGTGCTCTAATGGTCAGTATGTACTGCACAGTCAACGATTGTAACGACTACTCAGACTGTGTGGATGATTCAGACGAAAGAAACTGTCCAGAGGTCTGGAGAAATCCGTGTCCACATTGCATCACGGTCAGTCTGGAAGACTCAAAACGACGGTTTTATATAAATCTGGATGGTACTGGTTATTTCACATATACCAGGAGATGGAAAAGAATGAATCTTGTCCTGGCACGCATTACCATTGCACAGCTAAACTGTTGAACTGTCTTCCTCTTTACACTCGATGTAATGGATTCTCTGACTGCACCTATGGAGAGGATGAACAGAACTGTGAAAGGGTGATATGTTCTGGCTTTTTTCAATGTCGAGCTTCCAGAGTTTTGTGTGGACGGGAATCATCTTTGTGATGGCTGGGGTCAGTGTCCACAACGAGATGATGAACTGATGTGCGATTTAACCTGTCCTCGAGGTTGTCTGTGTCAAGGCCACTCCTTCCTGTGTCGTAACTTTTTTCCTGCAGAAGATTTCTCTAATCTCCGATACATTGATGCCGCAAGTTCATACATGTCTCTAAGCCATTTTGTAAAGAATGAATACCTTATATGTCTGAGTTTGGCGTATTGTTCACTTGTTAACATATCACACACAAAAGCACAATAACTTGAAAATCATTGATCTTGCTGGTAATCAAGTACGAACTCTCAGCATGGAAGTGTTTTCTTATTTACCAAATTTACAGAACTTCAAACTAAGTAATAGTCCACTCAGCCAATTACAAGATACAACTATGAAGAATGTACATTATGCACTTTCAGAATTCGACATGTCCCAAAAACAAACATTGAAACGATAAATCTGCTATCTGTCTACTTTCCTCACGCAATACATGTAAATTTATCCATGTCAGCAATGGAAATTATTGGGCCTGCAGGTTTTCAAAATTTCCCACGAGTAAATGTATTAGATTTACAAGGAAATCCATTGACATATTTTCCTTTGGATATGCTCACAGATCTCAATGATTTGAAACGAGTACTGTCATCAAACTATAGACTTTGCTGTGAGACTTTACTCCCCAGACAGGGGGCACAACTCAAATGTTTGACGCCCAGCACGATATTTCCTTCCTGCACAACACTAATACCGACTGAACTTTCCAGGGGTTTTCTTTTGTTTGGTTTGTTTGTGTGCCGTTTTGGGGAATATTCTTTCTTTCATCATTTCATTTGTGCATGGAAATGTGTTTGGAAGCAATTTCACAGCAGGTAGTACCTTTCTGCAGTTTGCTAACATGTGTATGGGTCTTCATGTAGGTGTTGTGGCTGTGGCAGACAATCTGTTGCATGGAAAGTACATCCAGAATGAAAAGGCGTGGAGCAACAGTGTGGCTTGTAAAATCACGGGTTTTCTTTGTATATTATCCACTGAAAGTTCTGTCTTGATTACTGCGTTAATCGTTGCAGATCACACGCTTATCCTTCATTTCCGTCAGAGTCCATGGAAGTTTAATAAAAGATCAATGGCTGCAGCTTGCACACTAGCATGTCTTGTTGGGGTTTTATTTTCCTCAGTACCGTTCCTTCCTGGATTGTCACACTTGGGTCTCAATCATCAGTCAGGCCTGTGTCGTCTGGGTTTACTTGACCATCATACGCATAACCATAAAATCAAATGGTTCACGATTAGCATAGCAGTCAATTTCGTTTTGTATTTATCTATCTTGAGTGGTCAGATTTTAAGTTTTAGACGAATTCCAAAGTATAGAATAATACTCCATGATACGGAAAGACACTATTTTTCTTCAGTTCATCTCCTGTGGAAATTGACATTAATAGATGGCTTCTGTTGGTTTTCATTGGGACCAGTCAAATTAATGTCTTCACAAGGTGTCAGTGATGTTGACAATATCTTTGGCGCTTTGGCTGTATACGTTTTGCCTCTCAACTCTGCTCTTAACCCACTTCTGTACCTGTGGACTGTGGCCACACAGGATCGAGTAATAGCAAATGAAAAGAAGTTAATAGATGTGTTAAAATCACGACTTGTCCATGACAAACTATATAATAAAACATCTTGAAAGGATCACATATATGGATAACTTACGCAGTCATCGGACAGACATTTGTTTTGACCGTCGAATAAAAACAATCAACCATTGGGTTAATTAGTTAATGGGTAAGTTGGTTTACATATGTTAAACAGCTGGATCAGCGACTCATTGATTCTTGTTTAAAGATCAACTTACAGCTGTAACAGACATGTGTGTGGGCCCACTACGTTAAGAGTCGAACCGTAACATTACAGAAGTCCAAAATAGAGTATTATGCGTTTTTATTTCAACACTTCTGTTGATTAATAACAACATGTGTATCAATGGAATCCACCGTAAAGAGAGGAATTAAGAGAAACAGAAAATACGATTTCTTTGAGAAAAACATCCTCAGTAATGCATCCTCCCTCACCTGATGTATGAATACATGCCATAGTATCGTCTGCTTTACAGGCGTTCAGTGATGACAGAGTCAGTGTCTCAGTCCACACTATCTCTGGTCACTATGAGATGATGATGACCATCATCTTTATGATGAAAATCTTTATTTCCAAGAGTAACAGATAAGCAAACACATGCTTTTTTTCATCCGGCCCTTGACTGGTGACTAAGACTTTCTTTTTTTTTTTAACAAACACACATATCTTCACAACATTAAAAAGTTCATTTATTAACATTTAAGGCGTAGATGAGTTTAAATGAATAAAAAAAATGACAACAAAAACGAATGAAACAACAAACAAGAATAAAGAAATTGATTACAAAGAAAAAAAAAAATCAGCAAACACAGATATAGAATATGTGATCCTCCTATCGAAGGAGAGAGAGACAGACAGACAGAGAGACAGAGAGAGAGAGAGAGAGAGAGAGAGAGAGAGAGAGAGAGAGAGAGAGAGAGAGAGAGTTACATTTCTAGTGTACAATATCAACATACAACAAACTGCTAAAGATGATAATCAGACAACTACAATGCATCAATAATATCAACATTTTTTTTCTACCTTTTACATTTGCATGATGTGGTTACAAGGGCAAGACGACAACGAACAGTACTACAGTCGTTTATCAGTAAGCGACAATGAATTCCTTGCATTAAATAATCATAACACTGATTCATCATGATGTGTGTATGTGTGCGTGTGCGTGTGCATGTGTGTGCATGTGTGTGTGTGTGTGCGCGCGCGCGCGCGCGCGCGCGTGTGTGTGTGTGTGTGTGTGTGTGTGTGTGTGTGTGTGTGTGTGTGTGTGTGTGTGTGTGTGTGTGTGTGTGTGTGTGTGTGTGTGTGTGTGTGTGTGTGTGTGTGTGTGTGTGTGTGTGTGTGTGTGAGAGGAGAGAGAGAGAGAGAGAGAGAGAGAGAGAGAGAGAGAGATGCCATTATAATCTACCTTCCCCCTCCCCATCTTTTCTTTTTCTTAGTGACCAGTCATACACTACCCAAGACTGATTATTAATTAAGTGACAATCCATCGCTACGCAGCTGTAATTTAGAGAGAGAGAGAGAGAGAGAGAGAGAGAGAGAGAGAGAGAGAGAGGAGAGAGAGAGAGAGAGAGAGAGATTATAATTCGATTTTTCTATCCAAAATACCACATGCTAAACATTACTATGAAATTTGAATAAAAAGCAATACATCAATATAATCAACAACAATCAGGACACACATTTATCACCATGTAGTTACAGTGCTCCAAGAAATCAAAGGTATTAGGACATCAATCAGTTAGTGACAATGCACCAATAAAACCAGTGACCACAACATTCAATCATCACAACATAATTACAATCAATAATAAAACCAACGGTAACCATATCCCTCATTTATCCATATCTGGTTCTAAGAACATCAATGGAAAGGATGCGGCGGCGTATCGGTTTAATATGCATCAAAACAGAGGATGTGCCCTTGTATATGTACTTTGTCCCTAATAGAAATGGTCTGCTTTGAAATGTGTAATTAGCTTTTCCCTGAAGGATTCTGTATTTTGAGTTCATCGGAAATGTAGTGGAAGTGAATTCCAAACCACACTACCAGAGTAAGATAAGCTTGATTTAAAGAGAATTCGTTTGAATCCCTAGGGTTTATGGTAACTTTGGACTGAAGAGTTTGTGGTGCTGAACTCGTTTTTTTTTTTTTTTTTTTTTTTTTTTTTTTTTTTTTTTTTTTGCATTAGCAAACATTTGTTGACAGCAAACATTTCTTTTAAGGGAAGAGCCCACGCTTTAGTATAATCGCCTTCACTAAGACTACACGATTTTAATAGGACTGCTTTAAGTGCTCTTTTGTAGGCATTCATAAGAGGTTTCACGGCAGTAGCACTAGTAGAATCAAATAGTGTTGAGCAATAATTGATGGAAGATAGAACATGTGCATGTAGGAACAATTTCCTGGCATGAACGTTTCAGAAATGTTTAATCCTGCACAGGTGATATGTTTGTCTGGATATTGATTTACATAAACTGCGAAGGTGACAAGACCAAGAAAGCTTATTATCAACATATATGCCTATATCTCGATGGCTATTCACCACTTCAATTTCCTGATTTATAAAAAAAAAAAAAAAAAGTTGGAGGCCGTGTGGTTATGTTTTGTCTTCTTTGCCTTGTTGTTATCAGCAATATTTTTTATTAGGATTCAGTGACATGTGATTTACATTGCACCAATTGCCTAAGATATCCGCATTCTTCTGTAATGAAGTGAAAACAGCTTCCAAGTGGAACTACTTGCATTAACAGTGGTATCATCACAAAAGAGGTCACATGAATCCTCAATATAAAGAGGGAAATCATTTATATGAACTGAGAACAGCAACGGTCCTAACACAGAACCCTGGGGTACGCCATGTTGGATAGGTAGCTTCTCTGATAAACTGTTGTTGACACAAACGATTTGTTGACGATCTTTTAGGAACTATGTGATTAGTTGGAAGGTATTTCCTGTTATACCATATGATAAAAGCTTCTTGCATAACAATTGTGGTCAGTTACATCAAAAGCCTTTGCAAAATCAACAAACAGTGCGCCACAATATTCATTCTCATTAGCATTGGCTAGCCATTGATCTACTAGGTTTGAAAGTGCTGTATGACAAGAATGATTTTTCCTGAATCCCGATTAATTTTTATTCAGTAGGTTGGAGGAGTCAAAATGGGGTGTAAGGTCCAAGCCTGCCTGTTCTACTGTCGTCGTTTACCATGGTCACGCTGTCACGATCTACAAGCAGTCTGTTCGCGCTCTGTCATCAGCGGTGTGGCCGTTAGTGGCAGTTTTTTTTTTTTTTTTTTTTTTTTTTTTTTGGGGGGGGGGGGGGTTGTTACCGCGCTCTGGGGTTAATTTACAATAAGTTTGTTATTTTTAAGCCAATAGAGAGCGTGGAAGTTTAGATCTAGTTTGTATCTTGCCTACTCTGTGCCTTTAGTTTATTTTTTAGGCCAGATGAACTGGTCAGCTGGTTTTGCTTACACTGGCTGTTTTTGTGCATACCGTAGTGGTGTGTGAGTTTGTGTAGCGTCTGTGTGATTGTGAGTGAGGGTTGCGTGTGTGTGTGTCTGTGTCTGATGCGCATGTATGCGTGTGAGGTTCAGTTGACAAGGGGGGTCACTCAGGTTCTCTCAACAGGTGGCAGGATTTACACGTTTCCGAGTTCACTTTTGATCTATGCTGGCAAGACTGCAGGAGGTGTGTTTCTTGGCCAAATAGTTTTCTTGTGGGTGATTCGTTCACCAAGAGTTGCGGACTGTGTCTTGTGGTGTGTTGCCTAACTAGTCCATGGTAATCTGCGTATCCACGTACTTTTGTGTTCGTCAGGGAGAGGAGCCTGCAATACCATTGGTTGTATTGTTTAACGTCAGTGTGGTAGCGAGTCGTGTGGTAGCTGTTACGTAAACTCCAACTGGGGCCTCAGCTGGTATGAGATCAGCTGACTGTACCTGGTTGCTGCCGTCTCTTGTCTGTTCACTGCACAGTGTAGCTGTTGCCAGCATGCGGCGTAGCTTCAGGCTCGTTGCTGTCTTTGAGTGGTAGATGTGGGTAGATGTTGTTCGTTCATCCGGTGCGTGTGGTATGGGATGTTTCGTCCGTGTGGTATGGATGGTTCGTCTGAGTAGGGTATAAGTGTTCGTCTGGATGGGTGGTGGTTGTCCTCGTGGGTGTTGTGTGTTTTCGGATAGGATTATGGATTGTTCGTATCCGGTTCAGGATAGGCAGTTGGATATAGTATGCAGGAATGTGTAGGGCATTAGGATTTTGAACCACGAATGCGATGGCTGGATTATTGTAGACATCGTGTGTCGGACGGATTATTGTTGACATTATGTGTCAGACGGATTGTTGTTAGACTGTCTGTGAGAGTGTGGATGTTGGGTGTCTTCGGGTGTTAACCGGACAGTCCTTTGCTGAAGTTATTGCCATT
The DNA here is from genome assembly GCA_016801955.1 of Conus betulinus. Classification (NCBI taxonomy): domain Eukaryota; kingdom Metazoa; phylum Mollusca; class Gastropoda; order Neogastropoda; family Conidae; genus Conus; species Conus betulinus. Next base: position 8,706 of record JADBJO010007903.1, read on the forward strand.
AGTGGGGCTATAGCAGACATAGACTAAGGGTGGTGTATAGGGCAGTCTACTTTGCTATTGTTGGTAAGTGGGATGTTTGGGGCTCTTAGTGAGTGCCTTGAGCTGTTTTAGTTATCGCCAGGTTTGGTTAGGCTCGCGGTGTTCGTGATGCAGAGATTTTAGTTAATTATGTGATTATTTTGTAAAGTATATTGTCTGGAATATATGAGGATGCTGTGTTGTCTGCATTCAAAATCAGTTTGGACATGAAGTTATCTTCCTTTTCAGGCGCCGATCACTGATGGAGTGTGAACTGCAGTACAAATTTTGATAATGCTTGGTGAAAATTTATGCATTGAGCTCTGTTGATTCTGGTCACGCGCTCGAGAGTATTGAGAGATTTGTTATATAATGGGGATGAGTTTTGTAACTTTTGGTTGGTGTGTTCTATTAAGTTCTATGGGTTTGGATTGGGTATGTTTTGGTTGTATTGATGGTATGGAATGTATCTGGGTTCGACTGTTCGAGTCGGGTTGTTGCTCATTGTGGGTGCTGATCTTGGTACGCGTGAACCCATAGTGTGAATTGAGTTCGCGTGGATTGATCCCCGTTTGCTATGAGTGATCCATATTTGTGTGGACGTGGACTCATGCATGGATCTGACCATTGACTAAATGTTTAGTCAAGTTGCGGTGATAATATAGGATCTAGATTCTAAGGATTTGTGCTCTTTCTGTAATTGATTTGTAAAGATCCCCCTGTTGGACGGTCTTGGCCTGGTTGGGACGGAATCCAACGTTGGGCTGCTTGGCGTCACAGCGGAGACCTCTATCGTCTCCATCGAGGAGCCTGCTGGAACACCTGTCATCTCCTGGTCAGACAGCTTACCAGGGTCGACCGTCAAGTGTGGACTCTTCCTGCATCCTTCCGACCCTGTCCCCGCCCTATTCTGATGCCCTTGACCCTATCAATGCTTACCCCTATTTGTCCTCAACCTCTTCCAGACCTAGTGTTTAACTGACCTGATAACCCCCTTTGTCCCTATGTTTCGCCCTACACCACTGCAGCTTGGCCGTGAGGAGGGGGCGTCTGCTGGCCACAGTGGGTGGCTCGGCGGATAACCACTTGCCTACATTTTGTGGCCACAGGCAGTGCTGGGAGAGCACGTGGCTTCATTGTTTCCTTGGGGTCTTCATTGCAGGGAAACTACGGGGAGGGCACCAGTGTTACGGGGAAGGGCGTTGAGGACGCTGTGAGTGTGACCAGAGGTCTAGTGTGGCTTAGAGCATCACACGGCCAATCGTGCGCCCCGTCTGTCAGCAGTGTGGTTACAGGAAACGCACGCTTGTCTGGTGTGTCTGTTCTGATGGACGTGCGCGTGCGTGTGCATTGTGCACACTGAACGATTGGGAACAACAGTACGAGTAAGACATAATTGTGATAGTGTCTGGGGGTCTTGGACGGCGATACGTGAGTCGTGGGGCGGATCTGTGTACTGTTTAATGTGTGTTTGTCGTGAACAATAACTAGGGTGGTATATAATTTGGGCAGCGTGGTTTTGGCCTTGTGTTTTATCCATGTCGTTAGAGTCCGTTGAGGTCTCCGCGTGTGATTAACTTTGGCACTGTGCTATATGCATTATGTTGATGCTATGTGTCATGTGCCCTATGACCTACGTGGTGTGAGTGTCTCTAGGTACTGCCGGCTGCAGTAGACGGAGCTCGTGACGGAGGTGTGGATGCGATGTGATTGAGTGTATGCGAGCGAGAATGTTGGCTGGGGGCGTGCTTTGTTGGTGTGGGAAGGATTGATCGGGGTAAAAGGTTGTCGTGCTTATACTGTCGGTGAAACTGTTCATGTATTCACGGTCAATAAATGTTGTGTGAATGTTAATCTGTGTTCAGTAGTCCTAGGTCTGTTGGGAAGTAACTGTATTAGGCTGTAAACTCTGTCTGTCTATAGCGTCAGTTCAGGGCTTAGCGAACCTGACAGTGGCAAAGATGTTTATTTATGTGTTTTTCAAAGGGCCGGGGCAGAACTAGCAAAATGGATATAGGTCTGTAGTTCGATGGCTCAGATTTGTCTCCAGAGTTGAAAATGGGTATTACTTTTGCAACTTTGAACTGAACGGGGAACTGACATTTCTCAATGCATAAATTGTAAATGCAGGTAAGAGTTTCACATATAACAGGTGCTGATAGTTTCAGTATTTTTTCATCAATCCCGTCGAGTCCGCGACTTCCTGTCTGCTTTAATTGGCATGAAGTTTGGTAAACATCACTAACTGTCGTAGGCAGAACTGGTGTTGCTGAACGAATGTTCTTAGCATTGCAAAAGTTTCTTTTTTTATGTTTGTATTTCATTTGAGTCAGTATCTTTTCTTTGACAATGTGTTCTGCAACCGTTGTAAAGCGTTTGTTGAGTTCATTTGGTGTTATGATTGTTCTGGGACTTGTCTTTGACTGTGAAGTTTTATTCGAAAGTTCATTTATTGCTTGCAATATGGATTTCGAATTTTGTTCGTTTGGTTACAACTTCACGAAACAATTTCATTTTCTCTGTCCGTTTGAGTGAATTGACTTTATTACGTTGCCTTTTAAATCCATCTGACTTCCCTTCTGCTTCAAGCAGATCGTCGCGTAAGAAACAAGCGGCTTGCGTTTCATCAGCCATCCACTTTGGTTGTGCACTATGTTTAACTCGACGCGTTTTGAACGGCGCATACCTCAGAGAGAGAGAGAGATGAGAGAGAGAGAGAGAGAGAGAGAGAGAGAGAGAGAGAGAGAGAGAGAGAGAGAGAGAGAGAGAGACTCAAACTATTCAGGTGAGAAATGTCAAACCGACTCATTGCTACAACTGAAAACAAAACAGTAGTTCAGTGCAGAACAGTAGCCTCAAAATATCCCAGGTAAGAAATGCCAAGCCTCTGATTGCCACAACTTTGCGGGGAAGGGGGGGGGGGGAAGCTATTCAGTACAGCACAAAGCGAACCCTGTGTCATAGAACCTCATAGAGGTGTTTCTTTCATCAGTCACCTGCAAACGTGCGTGAACTGGCATTTAGGCTCTCTTCCCTACTTTTGATCGTTGTCATAGGACAGTTCCACTGTCAATACATCTGATGGCTTAGCTGCAAAATGAGGCGACTTCAGGTGGAAATTTATACAAATCTTAAAATGTGTTTATAACTCCGCCAAACAATGCGGACAAACGAATCACAGGGATAAAACACGGCGCGTTTCGACCTCTTAGGTCTTCTTCATGCAAGATAAACAACACTCAAGACAATAATAAAAATGAAGAAAGAGCAATCACTTTAGCTTTATCAAATTCGGCGCAAGATCATCTAATAAATCTTAAGATGTTTCTCGATGCAACTGACATTCCTGATACAGATGGCCTGGCTTGTCACACGGCCGCTCGTTGCTGATGATGGTCAATTCCATGTCCTTCCACCATCACACAATGAAGGGGGTTCTCAATCCCTCAGTTGCCTCGGATGCGGCCATCTCGTTATTGCGTGGATGGTTGATTCCGTGTGAGGTTTGTTAAGCGTGTTCAGCCTGTCGGCGATGCCAAAAGAAAGCGGAGTGGAGAGAGAAACTGATGCGTGCAGAGAGGCATGCATGTGGACTAGGGGTCGGAATGCATGCAGTGTTGCAGGTGATGTTGTCGCCCTCCTAACATATGTACCAACTATTTCCTCCTCTATAGTTCTACGCTTTATTTTGTACCTTGGTGAACCAACCTTCATGGTTGGCAGCTTAAGGCCCCTACCAATGGGAATATGTAGCATTCCATCGCATCAACACTACCAAAACACTTACATGCTTCAAAACACAACACTGCCAAACACAAAAGTGGCTGATCAGCCAAATAAATGTGACCAGTTAAAAGAGAGAGAGAGAGAGAGAGAGAGAGAGAGAGAGAGAGAGAGAGAACACATATGTGGCCGATTGCTGGGCCTGCACATTTTTACACGACAAGGCCAGCCCGGCAGCAAGTCACTATACACCTGTGTGACATGATTAGCTAATTAATCCCAGTCATCTGGTACTAAACGACACATCCCAAATAACAGTCCAGGCTCTCCTATAGTGTCTACCAATGACAATGATCATCAACTAGTGTTCTTTTTTCCCTTCTCACTGAACAGAAGGAAGTACACTGTATTCTTCTAGTCTGTTGCCCCCATGGCTTTGAGGACATCAGGAGGGGTGTGTAGCATTTTAAAGCGCTACCACCTTTAATTTCTACAAATGGAAACCTCTATTGATCTTTTGTGATCTGAAAGTTAAATATACCCCTCACTACAGATGTGCTTCTATTGCAGTTTATAATGCTAAAACGTTTCTTCCGACTCTCACTGTAGATAGCACACGCCATAATAATGCTGTTTCCTTGCTAGAATTATCACCAAATGCAAACGGTTTCCGCTACAGAAGTACACAGCACATAACGCGATTCAGATCAGTTCGATATTGCATCCATACACATTCAGGAAATTATACAACATCACCAAAACCAATAATCGTCTTAGAGTTAAGTCCCATACGCACATGAGAAGATTGTGTTTATCTGTCCATACAGGAACCCTGATCATGTGTTTTTCATAGTTGTTATTTTCCTTTCATACAAATTTGAGTCTGAACATCGTTCATGTCGCTGACCATGAAAGGATTCTGGTTTGGATTCCTTAGTACTTGCTGTGAGTTACAGCTAATTGAACTGTTGAACAGTATCAAGCTTTTGCCAATACACAGTTATTTCAGTATTAATGGATGTGGTATGGTTGCCAATCAACTTGGTCTCCTGTGCGCTGATTTCCATATTATGTCCCTTTTTATGTTTCATTTAATCTTCCAGCAAGCTCGGTCTTGTTCTCTGACTGCCAGACCATTGACACTTTCTGCAAATTGAACGTTTTTCATGGTTCTTCCTCCATTGTGACTGCGTTGACACGATCTTTAAGTCATTAGTAATGATGCGTTCTTTGAATATGTTGAAGAGTGCGGGATATAAAAAAAAAATGACCCAGACGAAGTTGAACTGAAATACAGACTCCCTCTCAGAAGTACTGACACGAGCACTGCACTAGTCGTTTGGGGGGTCAGTTGCTTGATGACACTGATAAGTTTCTGCCCAACGTCAAAATCTCCTTTGTGATTTACAGCGCTTCTACCAGGCTCTGTAAAACGCATTCTTGAAGTCTTTGAAAATGTAATATAACTCTGTCTGCTGCTGGATGTTTGTGTGTGTGTGTGTGTGTGTGTGTGTGTGTGTGTGTGTGTGTGTGTGTGTGTGTTTCAAAGAATGTTTGAGTAATGATCTATTGGACGGTACTTCTGCCTCTGCAGAATCCACCCTATTCTTCATCGATATGGTATCTGTGTGAAACTCTAATCAATGGCTTTCAGCATTGCTTAGCTGGCATAATTGATCAAACTAATTGGACAGTAGTCCTACTGGTATTGGAGATTTCCATTTTGGGGAAGGGTGAAGATAAGTAATTATGTCTTTGATGTAAGCCACTCCTTAGCGTGCAATATTTTGTTTACAACAACTGTTAGCAATTAATTACTAATGCTGATGTTTGCAAAGTTATGCGAAGATTTCAATGTTGTGTATATGACTTATTTATTCTTACCATTCCCACTCACTCTTTCATTTTTGTGTCTCTTGTGAACTTTTCTAGTATATCTGATCTGTTTGTATTCTTATTTTTATTCTCCCCCTTTTCTTTCTCCCTCCCTCCCTCCCCCCCCCTCTCTCTCTCTCTCTCTCTCTCTCTCTCTCTCTCTCTCAGAATCTGATTTGTTCAGGCAAGGCCACACACCATAGCGAATCAGAAAGGTTGTAAGAGGGAAAGAGAGGGAGTAGCCGTAGATATATCACGTTGTAATCTGAAATTGTCATTTTGAGGATTGACTTTGAAATAATTTATTTTGAAATGTCTAAATGGTTCATCCTTTGCCAGCAGCTTTGGCTGCTTAATTACTTGCCTGTTAGTCTCACTGGTGGCCTGTTAGGATGAGTGCTTGATTGTAATCCTGTGTGCTAGCTGGTGCACTGGTGCATTGGTGAATTCTTCATTTTCAAGTCTGTCATTGTTATCGTTTACAGGACACAACAAGTTAGGGAACTTGGTTGTGGTAATGACGTCACCATCATCGGGCTATATCACAGCAGCAGGAGCAAATATTAGTTTGTCTGATCAGATGTACATGGAAAGGGAGGTAACTGTCCCACAAGGACAAACAGTCATGGTCAGTTACAGAGAATTGACGGCACATTTAATAGATATCAAACTGTTGTATCATGTCTTGGATTATGATGATTCTGTTGACCATTTTAGAGTACTCGAAATTCAAGTCTGGGATAGACGTAATGATATCGTTTCTGATTTTGCACACGTGTTCCATGCCATAAGATTCATTATTGGTATTTTCAGAAGTTCTTGCATAAAAGCAAAAGCAAGCTGCTTTAAACTTTTTTTCTCCTACTTTGCTGAAAAGGACTCACCACAAAAACTGGCCAGTGGTTTATGGAATTGTTCTGTAGATCACTATGCCAGCTTTCAGCACCACGTGGCCTGCAACCACCAGACAGAGTGTGAAGACGGACGGGATGAAACAGAACACTGTCCATTCAGCAGTGCAGACTGTGAGGGTCTAGTGTCATTCTATACCAGGTGCTATAAAATTGTTAGGGGTATGAACAGTCTCCACACTCCTGACGCACGGATATATTGGCAATCGGTAATATAGAATGCAGTTCGCATGGAGGCGAGTTAGGGTTTCCATTCGGTGTGTGTGACTGGTTTGGTGCGCTTAGAAATTTAACAAAAATGCATGATCTTAGGCTGCAACGGCTCTGGGCTGGCTTTTATTCTAATGATCTGTCGTTGCCTTCTATGTACAGATATGAACTAATGAATAAACGTTCAGCCTATTATAATCATTTTGTCATTGACACCCGCTTAAGAAAAAAAAAAATAACAAAAAAATGTTTCATGTCCACCACAGGGTCGACACTAAGAACTGTTGACTGTGTACAAAAAATCTTAAACAAATATTATCATGGCGTAGCTTGTGACGTCAGGCCGAACAAAAAAGAGCAAACTACTCCTCGTATGTGAAACCTGTACAGCTAACAGCACTTGCCTTTGGTCCACGGGACAAAACTCTCTGACAAAGTGCTTTGGTGACATGTGACTCATACGTTTTTGTTGTGCGGGTCTAACAACTATAACATTTGCGGAGAAGAAAGCACCTCTTGTGGTATTTCTAGGCAATTTCCATACATAAAGAACGCAAGCCAGCCACTGAATTACGATGGCAATTTATACCCTACATTCACGTGCATTTACGAATTAACCACTCTATCATTCACGTTGGTTTGTGACTTTATAGATGATTGTCATGATAAGAGCGATGAATCATACTGTATATATTCTGTTTGTGACAGAGCCTTTACCTGCGACAATGGTCAATGTCTGTCCTATAGCAAAGTGTGTGATGTTACTTCACATTGTCAGGACGAATCAGATGAAATAAACTGTGAAATAACTAGGAGAATGGCGCTTACATATACATGCATTCCTTCACCCACTTTAATCAGTTTCGATGGTGTGAATAAGTTCCTGTCAAAAACTTTGAACCTCACAGAGGCCTGTCCAGACAGCCATTATCGTTGTCCAGGTGAGTTCAATAACTGTCTACCTGTCTACACAAGGTGTAATCAAGTCTATGACTGCATTGACCACCAGGACGAAGAAGGATGTGAGGATCTGACCTGTCCAGGATTTTTCAGGTGCAGGGTGTCCACGATCTGCCTCCACAGTGACCACCTGTGTGATGGCTGGCCTCACTGTCCACTGCGTGATGATGAATTGTTGTGTGACACGATCTGTCCAACAGACTGCCTGTGTCAAGGTCACACATTCCTGTGTTTTCAGCCTTTTTCTATAGCACGTTTCCCTCAGATCCGGTACTTGGATGCAACAGGTTCTGGAATGATATTAACTGATGTCAATAATCATAAGAACCTTATTCATTTGATCTTTGCTAAATGTTATTTGATCCTTGTACCTAAACTGAACTTGTTGAACTTAAGGTTTCTTGACCTCAGCAGTAACAGATTCCAGCACATTAATGTGACATGTTTTCTTGGCTTAAAAAATCTTCAAGGGTTATCCCTGTCCAACAACCCCCTCACCTCACTCTCTGCTGATTTTTCATCTGGTCTCCAACAGCACTCCCTAACAACCATGGATTTGTCGTTCACGTCTCTAACAGAATTAGAAACTCAAGTCTTCATAGCATTTGCTAAATTACGAAAATTAATTCTCAACTTTACTTCCATCCATACTATCAGTTCAAAGAGGGTTTCGTTCCATTCAACATCTGTCTGAGTTAAATATGGATAACAGCCGGTGAAAGTATTTCCCCTTGATATTTTTAAGGGTCTAACTCATCTTTCAAATTGTATTCACAACAAACTACAAAATCTGCTGCAGTGAAATACTTCCCATTAACTTTGATGAGTCCTCATGTTATGCCCCCCAAAATGAAATTGCCTCATGTGAAGATTTATTGCACTCATGGACGTATCGTGGGTTTCTGTGGCTGATAACGTGTCTGTCATTGACTGGAAATCTCTTCTGTTTCTGTGCACGTTTCTCTGCAAGGACCACGTTTTCTTCAAGTGGCTTTAGTGTCTTTGTTATCAACCTTACCATGGCTGACTTTTTGATGGGGGTCTATGTTGTTATTATTGGAGTGGCAGATGAAAATTTCCGTGGTGCATATCTTCATTATGACGAGAAATGGAGAAACAGTGTGACCTGTAAGGTGGCTGGTTTTCTGTCTCTGTTGTTGTCCAGTGAGGTGTCAGCACTAGTCATTTGGCTCATTACGCTTGACCGTTTCATTGTTCTTCATTTTCCATTCAGTTCATTACGATTTGAGAGAACACAAGCATCTGTGGGTGTGTGTGATAACTTGGGTTTTGGGCTGGACTTTTGCTCTACTACCATTGCTTCCAATGACTTCGCACTGGGAATTTTATAGTCAGAGTGGTATCTGTATCCCACTGCCAGTCACGAGACAAGAGTTTGAAGGGAAAGCGTATTCAGTCACTGTAATGATTGTCTTTAACTTCATTCTGTTTTTATTCATTTCTGTTGGCCAGGCCCTCATCTACTGGTCTGTGCAAGTAAATTCATTAAAAACCAGCACAACAAAAATGTCGAAAGATGTAACAATAGCTCGCCGGTTGATTGCTATTGCAGTAACAGATTTCATGTGCTGGTTTCCTATTGGGAATGTGTGGAATCTTGGCACTGGCTGGTATTCCAATTCCTGGCGAACTCAACGTTGCCCTGGCTGTTTTTATTCTGCCCTTAAACTCTGCAGTGAATCCTTTTATGTACACATTTAACACACTGGCAAAAAAGCGGAAAAAGTTGAACGAAGATAAATTTCTCATGTGGTTGCAATCTCACCCTGAACTGATCAGTCGTTAGGGTTGATTTGAGTTGCCAGTGTTTTACTTTGATTTAACACTCTGTAATATTTTGTCATGAAACAAATGGCTATTACTTGTTTTAATTTTGATTAATTCACCTGAAAAGTTTAGGTAACAAAGAGTGATTTACTCACTAAGATAGCCATCTCCAGTACCCCCTGCATACTACTACTTCCCTTTTTACCCAGATACATATATCCACACCTGGTATTCATGGAGCAGGCAAATGTGAATAAAATAATTATGTAGACCAAAAATGGATTGATCAAAGTAACATTACTAGTGAGTATCAAGCTGGTTTAAAAAAGATTCATTCCACTGTAGATCATATGTTAACTCTTTTGGCTCTCGTTCAAAAGCAGATTTCGTGTAATCGTAAGCTATATGTGGCTTTTCTTGATTTCGAGAAAGCGTTTGACTCCGTTTCTAGAAAATTACTCAGGCCAGTACTGTAAAAGAACGGTATTAATGGCAAATTATATCAGTATGTTAAAAGTATATACTTTAACGTTAAAGCAAGAGTCAGATCTGCTGGAGAACTTACTGACTATATTTTATGTATACAGGGTGTGAAACAAGTTGATGCTTGTAGCCCTGTTATTTTCTCATTTTCTCATTGTTTATAAATAAGCTAGCTTTAGAAATTATAGCAAAAGTAAGACATGGTGCAACAGTTCCTCCTGATTTTATTGAACTACTCATCTTTTTACTAGCTGATGATATTGTGGTATTATCTGAGATTCCAACTGATCTTCAGACCCAGTTAAACAATTTGTACAAAGCAGCTTCTAAACTTCAGCTAAAGGTAAACATGAAGAAGAGAAATATTGTGGTTTTTAGAAAAGGAGGTTACTTGGAAGTAAGCAAAAGAGTTTTTTTTTTTTATTTACAGATGGCATCTATTTCTCTACACGCCTAAGCTTTACAGCTGCTTGTCAGGACATAGTAAACAGAGCGAAAAATGCCTTATTGTGTATCTTGAAAAATTTAAACGTGTTAAATTCCTGGATAGCGTTCGTAAATTTTCTCGATGCCCGAGTTCAACCAGTTGCTCAAAATGGTGCTGCGATTTGGGGCTTAGATAAATCTGCTATTCATGTGGGAAAAGTTCATTCATTTGCTCTCAGCAAATTTCTGGGGATTCACATGAAAACACTAAATATGTTTATGGGGAAACAAACCGTTATCCTATCTATATCAATTCATCTGTACGGTGCATTAGATACTGGCTGAGGGTTGTACAAATGGATGACAATAGATGACCACTTAAAGCATATGATATGCTGCTGGGATTGGAATCGCGTGGTAAAAAGTCATGGGTTTCAGGTGTTTGGATTTTCTCTTTTATAATGAATTGGGATGTGTCTGGATGTATCAAGGAGTTTGGAAACAACTTCGGCAATGACTAACTGATAATCGAAGGCAAAACTGGCTTGAAAGCATCCAGAACAGTGAGCGATATTCGTTTTATAGATGGTTATAGAACTTTAAGACATCTGCTAGTTGTGAAAAAAAATCTCACAAAATATTGACAGGCATAGTATATGTTACCTGATAAGGTTCAGATTAGGAATTACAGGCATCAAAGCGCATCAGTACCGATATGCGAATACTAAATACATTGATATGCTATGTCCTTTATCTTTATGCAAAAAACGCAAATGAGGACGAATTGCATTTTTTCTGCTTTGTTGTCCTGTCCTGCAAGAGTTAAGGTATGAATACATTCCTCGGAAATTCCCTGAAAACCCATGCTTATTCCCAGCTGCTTTGCTTATGGCAAATCAAAATAAAGAAGTACTTAAGAGCACATGCATTTACTTACATACATAAGGCCTTAAAAGGTGCACAGCTATGGTCAGTTAAATGAATCCAACTGTAGTATCTATTGTGTACATTTTGTATGCTTATCTGTCCGTTTTCTTTTGTCAAACTACTATATGCTACCTTGCTGTATGAAATATCATTATTGTTATTGTTATATTGTATCCCCATCGGGAGCCATGGCCTATATTGATTAAAATTTTTCGTTCGTTCGTTCTCTCTCTCTCTCTCTCTCTCTCTCTCTCTCTCTCTCTCTCTCTCTCTCTCTCTCTCTCTCTCTTTCATTGTGTAAGGAGTCTAATGAGGATGAGCTTCACTTTGTTCTATTATGTTCTGTTCTGACTGATCTTCGTATGAAAATATATTCCAGTGAAATTCTATACGAATCCATGTTATTTCGAATTTGTCTACTTACGGCATCGAAAGATGAAAGAAGAGTACGTAAATTAGCATTGTATCAGCATAAAGCCTTTCAGTTGTGGCAAACGCTTCTTTCGTGATTAGTGGTGGAAAACATGGTTGTAATGGACTATGAATTCTGCTTCAAATTGCATGATAATGCGTGATAACTATTGGTATCGCCCCTCGTTCATATGGTACTTTGGCCTTATTGAATACATTATCTGAATCTGAATCTCTCTCTCTCTCTCTCTCTCTCTCTCTCTCTCTCTCTCTCTCTCTCTCTCTCTCGACAAACTCATCACACATATTGTTTCATCAAAGATGGTTTCTATCCAGATGTTCCCAACTCACAACTGCAAATCTATCGGAAAGCACCTTTTCCCAAACATAAGTTATCAACTGACGAAACTTGACATGAGCTGACATGCGACATCATTGCACTTTTTTCTCTTGACTACTTGGGCAATAATATTCGTTAAGCAAGGACAGACCAAACAGCTAAAATAACGAACCAATCCTCATAATTCTCTGCTTGTGTTGCCTGATGCTCCAGTATAATCAAGCAGGTGTCACCGCGTGCGGACTAGCCCGTATGCGCCACACCTGACCCGCTAATCTACAAGACCGCAATGCAGAGGATTTACAGCAGATTTAAAACGCTAAGATGACAGGAATTAAGACGAGGGTCTCAAGGATATAAATTGACAGATGTCTGACCTGGGCATCACCGCAGTACGCTGGTTAGATATTGGGTGCTTGTCTGATATTGTTTGCGCCACTGGCGTGTGTGTGTGTGTGTGTGTGTGTGTGTGTGTGTGTGTCTCTCTGTCTCTCTCTCTCTCTCTCTCTCTCTCTCTCTCTCTCTCTCTATATATATATATATATATATATATATATATATATATATATATATATATATATATCACAATGCTCGAGTTATTGAACAGCAGAGCTGATCACTCAGACTGTTTCGTATCTTTTGATCTCCCTTGCATCCTTGAATGGATCCTCAAGCATAGGCTCAAAGAATGTCCCCTACATTTTATACTGTTTGCATAATGCTTTTAGTTTTTCAGCAACTTTTTTCCTCTCCACACTTTCGTTTTGTTCCATTTACTACCCTTCGCTGGCTGCTTTGGGGTGCTGTTGGTTTGTTTTTTGAACCTTTGATGGTGGGAACACCACAGAATTGTGGACTGTGGCGTGTCTCTATTTGATACCAAGACCACAGATACAAACAGCCGTGTTTTCCTGATGAATCTGATCCAGCGAAATGAAAACCTAGAAACAGGCAATACAAATAAACCTAAAAACAGGCAATACTAAAAACAGACAATACAAATAAATCTAGAAACAGACAATAAAAATAGATCTGCCTTCGAAGAGGAGTACGATGGTTTTCTCAGGCAGTTTAGTGAAGGGTTCTTGTTTTTATAATGTATTTCCCCTTTTTTTTCATGTTCAATTTTTTTTTAATTTAATCTTTGCTAAATCAATACTATAATAACTGAAGAATTGTTAGCCTGCACTTGTGTTCTCCCACTACTTTATTGTTCAGCATATATGTAATAAGAGAGAGAGACACGTGTGTGTGCGTATGTCTGTCTGTCTGTGCGTGTGCGTACGTGTATGTATGAAACATACACACGACCGACTCGCTCAATTCGTGAACAGACATATTTTTACTTCTCCACCCCTTCTGTCCAGCATAGCACGTGGAACGTATGACACGTGCAGCCCCCGCATTTCATCTTCCACCTCCATTACTCCACCCCGCGCACAAACACCCGTGCATGCGGATCTCGCACGAGACAACCACCTCATTCCCTACCTCCACCCGAAGCCTACCTAAACACCAACGAACCTCAAACGCTCGTGGTTATCCTATTATCCTAATGTATGTTTTTTTCTCATGGCATAGACTACCAGTCCATTATGCGTTGGGGCAGCACTTCAACCATGAACCGCCATCCAGCATTTTGGACACTGAATATCTTACCTTCATAAACTTGTCCACGGGAGTGCTTCAAGGTTCTCCCTCTCGCCAGTGTTGTATGGTGTTT
>JADBJO010007903.1:30000-35000 GCA_016801955.1 Conus betulinus
CACTCTAACTCAGTTTCCTACACACGTGTATAGTCATCTTGAAGAGGTAAAAGTAGCATTTTTTCAAACTGCATCTTTGGAGGGAAGAGTTGTAACTCCAAGACGCATTTAAAACGTACATTAACTAAAATATTACAGCTGTGGTCAATCTATGGTGAATGATAGACATTATAAGCATGTAGGTCATAAAGCACAGAATGTAATCCAAAAGAACATTTGGAATCACTTGAGATTAATGTACACCAAAAGCAAATCATCATGCTGTAAACAAATACAGAAACGAAAAATAAACCAGTTTCCCTAAACAACATAGCAATCATTACGCCTCTGCGTAATTTAAACAAATGTTTCCAGCTATATGTCTGAAATTTTTCAATAATACTCAAATTGTCGTAACCACAACTTTTACAAAAAAGAGAGTAGAACAAAAGGGTGCTCTTGTCTGATATAATTCTGAAACTATTCCAGCAGATTAATTTTGACGTCTGGCAAAATGAATCAAAGAAAGCATTGCCTTTTGTGCTTGCTCTTTCAGTGTTTTTTCTCTTTTTTTTTCATTCCTTTAAAGAAGTTTTCTTATTAGATACGTGAAGTTTAAGGTATCTGAAAGAACAAATAGTTCGAGAGGCATATTGTTCCCACAGATGAAAATATCATGTGAATTATGTCTCCAAAGAAAAACTATCACTTTAGTTTTACTCTAATTCCTTCTACCTTTAATCGTCTACAATAATCAGGCATGGCATTCAAAGTTTTCTGTAAACCAGGTTTTGTGTCTGATAACAAAATAGTAGCATTGCATATAAGGAATTCATCAGGTTTTATGTATTTTGCTATTGATCCTTTACTTCAAATGCTCATACCATACAGCCTAACACCAAACTCTGTTGAAAGCATTTCTGTATGCAACACATGCCCATTAAAGTTTTTTTCAGTAATCTATTAGAGACTCAAAAACAAATCTATGGTCCAATGTCGAATATGAGTTTCGGAATCAAGTCTAGTTCTTCTTGAAAACAGGTCATATCAGGAAGAGCGGTGTGGCGTCTATCTGAAATAAATATAAAAAGGTTTTTTATTTTTTTTTTTGTTTTTTTTTTTTGTTTTTTGTTTGTTTTTGTTTTTTTTAACGAAACTCAATAATGCAGTTCCCCTATAATTATCATGTTCGGATTTATTGTCTGTAGTCTTGTCTACTGGTAGAATTGTACCCAATGGACACTCAGTGGGCATTGTTGCTGAATCCAAGACATTGTTGAATAAGTCATAAAACACTTTCTTCGGTACAGGTAGGCTAGCTTTGATGTACTCATTGCGTATCTAATTATTTTCAGCAGATTTCAAGATCAGTTACAGGATCATTCAGAACACCTGTGTCAGGATTCTTGGTTTCAGGCTTATGAATTTCTTTATGAGTATCATTATGTTTCAGTACTATCATGTTGAACATTCAAAATTTTACAATGTTGACAGAAGTTGTGGGTAGGAATTGAACAGTCTGTTAACAGTAATCCTGTTTACTTCAAGGGTATGAAATCACAATCCGTAAACAACCGAGACACACAAACACGCAGATCAATGAATTGAATACCTATCACCTATTACAACAATACTGATTTATGAATAAGTTACAAACGCCAAAGAGAAATATCATTAAAGCCTTCATCAAACAAAGAGAAGTTGTCAGCCGAAAATACTAAATCAGGCTACTGCCTTAAAGAAAGAAGAAAACGAAATCTCATCTTAAAACAATAATTTAACAAAGCCGGGCCTCAAACAAGAACAAAGAAAAATTATATACAAATTTGCAAAAGGAACACTTACAATTAGAAGCAAAACGTATTGTATACATACTCCACATATGACAGGCTACATAAGATCTGTACCAGCACCTGATCGAGCAAAATACAAACATAGCAGTCTGCAAAAGTAACAATGAACTGCTCTATCAATGACGACTTCTATCCAAGTGCAACGACTGCAATATTAAAAAAAAAAATGATGTTTCAATTTTGATAAACCTTCTGACCCTAATCAAGTTATGGAGGACAAGAGTTCAATAACGCGCAACTAACATCACGTAAATCAAAACGAAAATGGAAAGGTTCGTAAATTTACATGGATCTTGAAGGGATGGTCAAAATCAATATCGTTCAAAAACTGGTAACAATGCTATCAAAAAAATAAGCCAGCTAACAGTAGCTCAGAAGCTGCTGTGTAATTTTACCGAATTGGATACATTCCTTCTCATTTTAACTGATGATGTTAGTCAGCTGAAAAGAAACTGACAAGAAAAAGAAAGATGAAATATTGCTTTGGTGCAGACACAATTCTTGGGTCTATGTACGTGTGTGTGTGTGTGTGTGTGTGTACATACATATATATATATATATATATATATAGAGAGAGAGAGAGAGAGAGAGAGAGAGAGAGAGAGAGATCCTGACGAGAGCGCTGGCTCGAAACATCTGTTGGTTTTTAAAACTTCCTTTTATCATCCTATTTTTAACAGATGTTGCTCTCCCAAGGGGTTGAGCACTTTAAGAATTTTATTAGGCGTTTTAGCAGTATTCTTGATATATATATATATATATATATATATATATATATATATATATATATATATAATGAAACAATAAATTCCAAGGATAAGTACCGAGCACCATTTCCAGCAACTTACAGAGCAGCTAGGTGTTGCAATAACTGCAAGAAATATTGAATTATAAACAAAGCTTGCTCTTATGTCTCAGATTATAGAAATAGGGGGTGATAGCCTTCATATCTGCAGTGGTAGATGATTCTGCCTAACTAACAGTATGTGCTTGAGTGGGTGAATGGGAAATAAATGAATGCTTCTCAAAATGAACCTTCAGCAAGCTTATAGTCTCCAAAGCGGGAGACCATCTCCAATGGGGAGAAAGCTCACTAACATATAACTCCTGGTCAGATACCGGTATTTCGAAACCTGATTGTTTCATCCTCAGTGACCGCGCGGAAAGTGGTAATTTGACTCCTCTGCCTTTTCGGTTTTAAGAAGAATGCTATACCAGAAAAAGGATGGTGTGCAATACCATAGTATGTTTGTTGAGTTTTCAAAAAACTAACTAAAGGTGCCACCTAAGAAGAAGCAAAAGAAAATGATGAAAGATCAAAACAAGCTACATTTTCTTGTGAAAAGTAGAAAATATAAAAAGATAAGCTCTTAAGACACAAGTGCTGAGGGCCAGTTCTTGGAATGAATCCGCAAGGGACTAAATTACAATGAAAACATATAATTCCAAGGATAAGTACCGAGATAAGTACTGTTAGTTAGGCAGAATCATCTACCACTGCAGATATGAAGGCTTATCACCCCCTATTTCTATAATCTGAGACATAAGAGCAAGCTTTGTTTATAATTCAATATTTCTTGCAGTTATTGCAACACCTAGCTGCTCTGTAAGTTGCTGGAATGGTGCTCGGTACTTATCCTTGGAATTCATTGTTTCATTGTAATTTTAGTCCCTTGCGGATTCATTCCAAGAACTGGCCCTCAGCACTTGTGTCTTAAGAGCTTATCTTTTTTATATTTTCTACTTTTCACAAGAAATGTAGCTTGTTTTGATCTTTCATCATTTTCTTTTGCTTCTTAGGTGGCACCTTTAGTTAGTTTTTTGAAAACTCAACAAACATACTATGGTATTGCACACCATCCTTTTTCTGGTATAGCATTCTTCTTAAAACCGAAAAGGCAGAGGAGTCAAATTACCACTTTCCGCGGTCACTGAGATGATGAAACAATCAGGTTTCGAAATACCGGTATCTGACCAGGAGTTATATGTTAGTGAGCTTTCTCCCCATTGGAGATGGTCTCCCGCTTTGGAGACTATAAGCTTGCTGAAGGTTCATTTTGAGAAGCATTCATTTATTCCCCATTCACCCACTCAAGCACATACTGTTAGTTAGGCAGAATCATCTACCACTGCAGATATGAAGGGCTTATCACCCCCTATTTCTATAATCTGAGACATAAGAGCAAGCTTTGTTTTTATAATATCAATATATATATATATATATATATATATATATATATGTGTGTGTGTGTGTGTGTGTGTGTAAATACACGTGTATAGATCAATATTTACACACACACACACACACACACACAGAGTCAAAATCTGCATTAGCTAAGATAGAGCTGATGTTGTTAATCCATGGTGAATGATATACAGTCCTGACTTACAGATCATGAAGACAGGATATGAGTGAGAAGAATATTTGGAATTGCTCGAGATCAATGTACAGCAAAAGCGAATCATCCTGCCATTAACCACCACACAAACAAAAACACATCGGTTTTATCCATACAACATAGTAGTCATTATGCTTCTGTGCAATTTAAACAAATATTTCGAGAACGTTTTCTGAAAGCTTTGATTATAGACACATTTTCCTAACTACAACTATAACAACTGTAAAGTAGAACAGAAAATGCTTCGTTTGTATGATTCTAAACTAATTCCATCAGATAAGTCTTGATGTCTGGCAGACTGAATCAAAACAAACTGTCTCAATCTTTTCTTCTTGCGGAAAGCTTCCATTTTAGAAAAGTCATATCCAAGGTGTCTTTGCGAACAAAGTTTCTAGCGTCTTTTTCTTTTCCCAAACGTAAATAATTATCACGTGAACTGTTTCTACAATGAAAAACCTGATGAGTCCGATACAGCGGACGAAAGGCCTAGGAGAAGACGATACATATAGATCTGCTTTCGAGAGGGATTGCGATGGTTCCCTCATGCAGCTAGTAAAGGGTTTTCATATCTTTGATATACATTTTCCCATTTTCTTCATCTTCAACCCCCTTTTTTTTTTCTTTTTTTTTTTTCTTCTAAATTTCAAATCTTTGCCAAATCATTACTATAATGATGGAAGAATTGTTAACCTGCACTTGTTTTCGCCCCACTACTTAATTGTTCAGCATAAAAACCATTATATCATGATTCTCTGTCTTCCATATTCAT
>JADBJO010007903.1:40000-47500 GCA_016801955.1 Conus betulinus
GGAGAGGCTGACCGCCAGGTCAGTAGTAGAACTGTGTAGTTAAGGGACTGAGGATTCTCCGTCAAAACGACGTGGAGAGGTTGACCGCCAGGTCAGTAGTAGAATTGTGTAGTTAAGGGACTGAGGATTCTCCGTCAAAACGACGTGGAGAGGTTGACCGCCAGGTCAGTAGTAGAACTGTGTAGTTAAGGGACTGAGGATTCTCCGTCAAAACGACGTGGAGAGGCTGACCGCCAGGTCAGTAGTAGAAATTGTGTAGTTAAGGGACTGAGGATTCTCCGTCAAAACGACGTGGAGAGGCTGACCGCCAGGTCAGTAGCAGAATTGTGTAGTAAAGGGACTGAGGATTCTCCGTCAAGACGACGTGGAGAGGTTGACCTCCAGGTCAGTAGTAGAATTGTGTAGTTAAGGGACTGAGGATTCTCCGTCAAAACGACGTGGAGAGGTTGAGCTCCAGGTCAGTAGTAGAATTGTGTAGTTAAGGGACTGAGGATTCTCCGTCAAAACGACGTGGAGAGGTTGAGCTCCAGGTCAGTAGTAGAATTGTGTAGTAAAGGGACTGAGGATTCTCCGTCAAAACGACGTGGAGAGGTTGACCTCCAGGTCGGTAGTCTGACGCGATCTTCTTCTGTGTGTGTGTGTGTGTGTGTGTGTGTGTGCACCCAGTGGGAATTCGAACTGTATTCGTGAGCGGCTCTGCTTGCCGCGTGAAGACTGTGACTTGAGGATTCTCCGTCCAGACGACGTGGAGAGGCTGACCGCCAGTTCGGTAGTCCGACGTGATCTTCGGTGTGGGTGAACCTATGGGACTTCGCACTGTATTCGTGAGCGGCTCTGCTTGCGGAGTGAAGACTGTGACTTGGGCTTGTTGCAGCCAGCTGTGTCTGCTGTGTCTGCTAGGACACTGTTGACGGGGCCAGCGGGAAGTATTTCGTGTGTGTTTTGAAAGCGATGGTTGAAACTCCCAGTGTTATCTCACGCCCTTACTGGTGGTGGCGTATATTAATTTTTGTACCTGTCAGTTTATGTTATGGTAATACATGTTTTTGTTTTTGATGGTTCAGGCAGCCTACAGATGGAAGAAATGTCACTTGTGTGTCGCCTGGCTGTCCATGTTCGTGTGTTCTGGGTGGATGTAGGAACAAATCGTTACACGCATCCAACCTTTTTGAAAGCGAGAGTCCGATAGTCATACACCCTGCACCACACCATCCGTAACAGTGTGTGTGTGTGTGTGTGTGTGTGTGTGTGTGTGTGTGTGTGTGTGTGTGTGTGTGTCTCAGTGTGTCTCAGTGTTTGTGTGTGTGTGTGTGTGTCTATGTGTATGTGCATGAAAGAATATGTGTATATGTGTGTGCTTGTGTGTGTGTATATGTGTGTGTGTATATGTGTGTGTGTGTCTATGTGTGTATCTCTTTGTGTGTGTGTGTGCGTGTGTATGTGTGTGTGTGTCTATGTGTATGTGCATGTAAGAATATGTGTATATGTGTGTTTTTGTAAGTGTTTATGTGTGTGTCTATGTGTGTGCCTTTGTGTGTGTGTGTGTGTGTGTGTGTGTGTGTGTGTGTGTGTGTGTGTGTGTGTGTGTGTGTGTTTCTCTGCACACACGCGTATCTATGTGTATGTATTTGCGCACGTGCGCGTGTTGCCTATGTGTCTGCATGTGTATCTGAGTCAGTGACAAAACGTCATGGTGGCATACCCTTGTGTGTTTGATTGGAGAAGCAAACTATCCAAAACATTTTTCCCCACTTTGTTTGGGTGTATTTTTGTTGCTTGTATCTTAAAGAGATAACTGCCACAATATCAGGGAGATATACTGGATCGTGTCGATACAACTGATTTTTATTTGAAAAAAAAAAAACAGCCAAAATCGACCATGCTGAAATGGGACATCCGCCGATATACCGCAAACAACATGTCCCTACAGCCCTTGCAGAATCGTAACGAAAACTTGAACACATGAAATGATAACACTACATTTTCCTCAACGTTTTTGTTCTGAAACCACATTTCTTGCTCTTTAGTGAAGTCTGAGTCGAATCCAAAAGAATACTTGGTCAGATGTGGTTCGTCATGTCCCGGAGACATGCCCTTTTAACATTTCGCTACTGCTTTCTATTTACCGGGTCCGATCCAACGTTTCGTATTCTTCAAACCGAGGTGTGTCATTGACACAGTAAATCCACTGATTTAGCGGTTTGGTCAGAATATTTTTCAAAAACAGAACAAAATTTACCGTGCACTGGGCTCATGTCCGATCGACATCACCGACCTTTTGGGGATAAAATATATACCGCACTGCTTGTTTCAGCCACCTGCAATTTGTATCCGTTCGCCGGGTCACGTGTTCTTCAACGGACACAAAACCAGGAGCAAACGATGTCAGAAAGGCGAAGAATCAGTAAACGTTTATTCATAGCCACCAATGTTTACCTCGACACACTGACACTTAGAATCACACATGCGCAAAATATAATGAAAAACATTTCTGATTGGCCTCGTGGTGAACGCTAAGTGCCTTCAAGATATGTGCGAAACACTGCTGAACACGGAAGTGCCAACCGTTACGTAGGCGGCTTCGTTTCCCATCACCTCATTTGAATTTCCGTCAGTTCTGCTGTTACTACTGTCCCCACCGAGGAAATGCCAGAAATCACATCTGACACTTACGTTTTACGTGTGTAAGAAAGTAAAACCGATCACAAGCGATACAAATTAGGTTTGGTTATTCTTATGCTTCATGACGCTGCGGACCGAGATAGAGGGGACGTCTCAATGGTCAGTTACTTCAATATTGTAAACTCACGGTGAATATTTTCCTAGGTTGTCGGTATTTTCCTAAAATTCTAGCATTGTGTTGTTCAAAATGTATCATTTCATGAAAGATGCTCTATCATATAATGCATAAGTTGAGTGAAAAGTAAGAGTTTGATATAAGTTAACTGCTATTACTGCTAGAATGACTGATCAAGTCTAAAAATACAGTTTTAATTTGAAATCATATTCAAGGCATTCTGTGTTGTTATCATTATCATTATCTTTTTTAAATATCTCATTCAACTGAAACTCCTGGAGTAATGTTTCAGTCCATCCATAAGTCACTCCAACCCCCACCACAAAAACACACACACACACACACACACACACACACACACACACACACACACACACACACACACACATACCATAATTTAATGTCCCGTCACACAAATTGGTGATTGAAGACATTTTGAAATGACTTTTTTTTTTATTGAGATGTCATCATGAGAGAGAGAGAGAGAGAAAGAGAGATCACATAGCGTAATAAAAAGAATGGAGAGAATCCACAAAGGGGGATGGAAAGAGAATTAAATGTTATTAAGGAGAAAGCAGAAAAGAAACAAAAGTGTAATAAAAGAAATGGAAAGAATCCACAAAGGGGGATGAGAAGAGAATTTAAACGTTATAAGGAGAAAGCAGAAAAACGAAACAAAAATATGGCCTGACTGGATGATTTGTAGCGCTTAAAGATATAACAAAAAAATAATGATTTATTATGCTGAATGATATATTTGACTACATATATGTACATTACACGATACAGTTCCCATGAGGCTGTCTTTTCCAATTTTGCTTTGTAAACCTTGTAAACTTTTGTGTCAGTGCCAGTCAGACTGTAGCATTGTGCAAAGCTTTCTTGATTGTTTATGAACTGATCTGTTTAAAATTCAGTATCAAGTTGTTCCAATGAGCACTTGTGGTTTTCCGCAAACATGTGGACTGCAGTGGCTCATATTACCAAAGCACCTGTATAAAGGGGTTCTCCCTTCTATTTTTCATATTTGATCGACTTAAAAATGAATAACTAAGTATGGTTTGACCATCCTGTTTGCTTTTGAAACTGATCTTATTCATGTTTTTATTGCATTTATACTTACTGTTGTAAAAAAATAACATCCACTATTCTTTTTATGTCCATACAGGAAAGCGTTACAACTGACCCTTGTCTATTGTTTCAAGAATTACATGAACAAAAGATACACTGACTGCTTGCACATGCTTACTTTTTCTTTGAAATGAGCAGGCTGACTTGTTTTATGTTGTTCCTAGCAGCTGTAGTGGATGTTTACATAATACACCATAATGTACAAACAGGAGCTGGTGCCAGACGTGATGACGGACATGAAAAGTCTACCTCATTCTTCACTTACAAACTGACAGAACTGCTGACTTTTAACATCATCTTAGTAATATCATCCAGTGTTCCAGAAAGCCACAGTTTCACAACCCTTGGTCTGGCATTGCTGCACAGTTACAGACATTTTTCATGTCCAGCAATACAACTGATTTATCACTGGGTGATCTGATATTTTTCATGTCATCAGAAAAAGAATAATACAAGTTATCTTTTTCATTCTATTTTCATGCATGTGTGAAGATGTAACTTTCAAGAATTACAGAAATTTTTACCCGTTTCAAGTTTGAAATTCTGTTACCCAAGTCCATTTCTTGCACGACCTTTTGTCACTGGCTCATCTATTTATATGTATGTGTGAAGATGTGTATATGTGTAAGTGTTTACGTGTAAATGTGTGTGTATGTGAGTGAATGCATGTAAATGATGTATTGTTGGCGGGGGTTGGGGGGGGGGGAGTGTTAGGAAATGCATGTGTGAGTGTGTGTTGTGTGTGTGTGTGTGTGTGTGTGTGTGTGTGTGTGTGTGTGTAAGTAAGTGTGTGTGTGTGTAAGTAAGTGTGTGTAAGTGTGTGTGTGTATGTGTGTGTGTGTGTGTGTGTGTGTGTGTGTGTGTGTGTGTGTGTGTGTGTGTGTGTGTGTGTGTGTGTGTGTGTGTGTGTGTGTGTGTGTGTGTGTGTGTGTGTGTGTGTGTGTGTGACTCTTCCAAGTTCGTTCAAAAAACAATCTGTAAATTTTGATCTTGAAAAGATTTTAATATATCTTGAAAATCTCTCAGTGAAATTTCTGACCATCCTAACAAAAAATTCTGATGTCATGACTTCGTCAATAATGAATTGAAAACAATTCTGTCCAATGCCTGCCTGAGCTCCAAATGAACGTACAAAGAGAAGTTCTGTCAAACGTAATCCGTTTTTTGGTGTTCTCTGTTGCTGGTATTCTCAGTTATAGTCCTTTTCCTTACGAATAACATGATGTGTATGAGGCCTGATCAAGTCAACCCTACTGGTATGTGCTCGTTTCTACAATGGAATTGTAGAAGTAAGTGCATTTTGTATATTTGGAAAATTTTTTTGCAGAAGCGTTCTTTTGACATAGTTGTGCTTCAGTCATTAAATTGCCACAAAAAATGACTTACCCAAGTTAAACGGATTCTTTTACCCACCTGTTGTAGATGAGGTAAAAGCCAACGTTAAAATAAAAAGTTGCTACATATGTAGCTTGCAATCTTATGTATCAACCGTGCAAAACACCGTGTTCTTCAATAGACAAACGTTTATATTCTTGCTGTATATAGAAATTAAGGTTGATGGTAAATACTTCAACATTTTGAACTGTTATTATCGAGATGGAGTGTCTAAAGGTGAAGCTGACTGGATAATGGATTTAGACTGCTCTAGACAATGGATTATTATTGGCGATTTTAATTCCCCCACCACGCCTTGTGGTCCAAAAATCCCAATAATATTGTTAACAACAACGAATACCTTGCCAGTACAATAATCAACGCCAATCTAACCATTTTAAATGACGGATCTATTACAAGAATTGCTGATCGATCAGATCAACGTTGCTCATCGATAGATTTGTCTTTAGTTTCCCCAGACATAAACCCTTTGTGTACTTTGTAAGTTCATCAAATACCGTTAGGCAGTGATCATCTCCCTATTGAAATCCAACTTCTAGTGAGCCCGGGAAAAAAAAAATCTACAATTCTGAATGCACTAAATATAATGAAGATAAGGTCGATTGGGCGCTTTTCAATCAAATTTTGACAGCAGGTTCATCTTTTCTAAATTTCAATCAAAATACAGTGTTAGAGGAAGATTTGGAAAACTGTTATTTTGAATGAAGAAAACTTGTACTTAAGGCTGCAGATTCTGCAATCCCAAAAGTCAAATTAAAGAATCATCCAAAGAAAGCATCAAACCCATGGTGGAATATTGCGTGTGAAGTCGCCCTGGGTGCGAAAACTAAGGCCTTCAAAAGCTGGATGATAAGCGTCATACGCAACCTAAAAGTAGAGTGGAACAGTTACACGCTGAATACAAAAAAGCTAACACCAATAGTAGCAAAATTGTTGCTGTTGCAAAGCAGCAATATTACAAAAACTTAGTCATCAACTGTTCCAAACACCCAAACGATAGCACTTTACTTTGGAAAGAAATCAGAAAATCTAAAGGTTCTTTTCATCTCCCAGATCCTGTCTTGATCGAAAACGATAAAATCTATAAAACAAACGAGGAGAAAGTTGAATTATTTGCTGACACTTTCGCAGCAATGAGTCAAACTGAACATCTGCCTAAAGAAGAGCAAGAACGAAGAAGAACTATTGAAAACGAAGGGAGAAACATTGAACCACATGACAATGACAACACGTTATATTTTAATAAAAATCTAACAATGGAGGAGCTTCTGTACTCACTTCGCCGTTTGAAATCTGGTAAAATTGCTACAGGATTTGATCCCATTTCTTACAACATGATAAAGCACTTTCCACAATGCTTTTTGAAAAAATTATTAGAGTTCTTCCAGTTATGCTGGAAACCCGGAAAGCTGCCAATGGCTTGGAAGAAGGCAACAGTTGTACCTATCCATAAACAAGGAAAATCAAAAAAAGAAAATCTTCTAATTTTCGACCCATTTCTTTGACTCCTCACATTGGAAAACTTTTTGAGAGGATAATGAAATTCAGATTAGAACATTTCCTGAAAAGAATGGGATTTTGCCAATCTTTCAAGCTGGTTTCAGAAAAGGGAGGGGTGTCACTGATCATGTAGTCTCTTTTAGCTTCACACGTCAAAAAAGCCTTGGCTAAGCGACACTCCACTTTAGCCACGTTTTTTTTTTTTATATTCATAGAGCGTACGATTCCGTTTGGCATTTTAAATTATTGTCCAAGGCTCATGAAGTTGGGATTAAAGGTCGTTTCCACATGTTTTTACAATCGTTTTTATCTGGCAGAACGCTACAAGTAAAACTAAATGGTGTGCCGTCAAGTACAAGATATGTTAACATGGGTGTCCCTCAAGGAAGTGTAATTTCTCCAATCCTCTTCTCATTGATGCTTTATGATCTTAACCAGATTGACACAAAAGGGGCAACTTTAGCTGCTTATGCAGATGATATTGCAATGTGGGAAAATGTAGATTGTAATTTTACAAAAAACAAAATCAAGCGTAATAAAATTGTTGAACAGTTTCAGTTTGCGGTCAGTAAACTTGTTAATTATTTGAATTCAAACGGTTTTAACCTATCAACGGACAAATCGGTTTTTTATAATATTTACAAAGAAAAATATCGATTTGAAGGTAGGAATGCTGT
>JADBJO010007903.1:55000-60000 GCA_016801955.1 Conus betulinus
GATAATAAAACTGATATATGTGATAATAACAGATGGTGGAAAGGAATAGAGTCGGTCAATGAGCAGAAGTAACAGTGCAACTGGATCAAGACAGGGTGGTGATAGTAATGATAGTGGTGATAGTTATGACAGTAATAGTAATCATAATAATGATGAATATAGTAACGTTTATAATAATAACTGTAGGTGAAACGAATAGTAATGATCAATGAATGAAATCCTAACAGCATTATTGAAGCAGAGAAGGAGAGAGGACGGGTAAAAAAGATAAAGAAAGAAGAGGGGACCATACATGGACACAACACTCACACTTTTCTCCCTCTCTCTCATTTTTTTTTCGTGTGTGTGTTAAGTTGTTGTATAAAAGTATTGCTACTATTAGTACTACAGCTAATGCTGGTGATTACATTAGTGATAATACGACATAGTAATCATAAGCATAATGGTGGTGGTAACTATGATAGTACTGGCAACAACAACAATGACATCAGTAATGTTGATAATACTAATAATGAGGATAATGACAATAATGATGATAATGATATGATGATAATAGTAATGATAGTATCAATGGTAGAAGTAACATAAGTAATGATAATAGTTGGTAGAAAAGAATAGAAATCGTCAATGAATTAAAAAAAAAAAAAAAGCTGACGGTACTATTGGATGGTGATAATAATGATAAGTGTAGTAGTAATATTAGTAATAATCATGGTGGCTGGAATAGAAATGATCAATGAGTAAAACGCTAACATCACTATTGGAACAGGAAAAAGAGAGAAGGGGTGGGGACCACATACCTACACCTGCACCAACACGCACACATATGTACAGGAAAGAAGAAAGGGAAATTCATGTAGAGGAGACTGTATATGAAATTGAAAGAAAACCAGATGAAGAAAAGGGTTTGGATATGTATGTGAATAAAGAAAAAGTGACGAAGCAAATAGAGAGACTGTAGGCAGTGGGAAAGAAAGATAGCTTAATTTACATATGAGGTAAATGGTGGAAGGTATGTGTGTGCGCGCACGCGCGTGCGCGCGCGTGTGTATGTATGTGTGCTGGTGGAGGATATAGCTGGTAAGTATTGCAGTGGTGGATAGGTACATGCTACTTTGGGATGTTGATGCCATGAGGGTGCAGGGTTCCGAGCCTCGCAGTAAGATTACACTCCTGCATAAGGCGCTCCAAGTTGTCACTCTGTGATTGCCAAAGTGCCAGGACTTTGACATGGCTGATGTTGTGTGAAGGGTGGTTGAAATATAGAGCGACTGGCTAGGGCCAGTGGTGGCAGATGTCAGCAAGGTGTTCAGAAATATATGCATCTCAAGTGTGCGGGATGTCTCATCTAAATATTTCTTACCATACAGCTACTGTGGATTACATACACAATGTTGCACTTCTGACAGGAGAATGTGCGACTAATTGCGAAATGAGACTTTGGGACCATGCAGGGTGGTATCTGGTTTGGTGAGAGGGCAGAATTTTCAATCAGGGTTTTGAGCAGGAGAAAGTACCTGCTGACTTAGGTGTGGAGATTTTGTTCAGTTTGGAACACACGAGTAGGTCTTTGAGGTTTTTAGTTGCGGTTGAAAGTGATCCTCCTCCAAACCTTGTCAGTCCTCTGCGTCTCTCTTGGAATCGCCAAAAATCAAGCCTGTGTATTCTTCAGTGTTGTCCACAAATCTCTTTCCCTCTCTGTTCCCTGTTTTGTTTCCTGCCAGATGGATTTCGTAAGTCCAGGTAAACAAGAGGTAGGACTGTAACATTGCAGTTTTTGTTTCTTGACTGACGTCAATAGGACTGCAGAGATGAGTGCCAGCGTCTGCCTTGATTCTTTTTACGCACTTTTTCATCGGTCATATAATCTTTATAGGAGATGTTTATTATTGAGCCATAGCATCTGATTTCAACCTGTCTGGATTCTTCTTTGTAGACCTGCTGTCAGTCTCCATGTTTGGAACGCATAGGGAAAGGCCGAAAAAACTATTGTGTGCATCATTCTCACTTTGGAGGAGTCGAGAGAAATGTTGTCGTCCAGGTGGTCGTGTGTTTTTTTGTGAGCGATGTAGATTTCGGACATTTCTATAAAGAACAAGATAGACAGATAAACAGAAACAGACCGACAGACAGATAGACCGACCTACCGAATGATCGACCGACCTACCGACTTACAGGAAGACAGACAGATAGATAGATAGATATAGATAGATAGATAGATAGATAGATAGATAGATAGATAGATAGATAGATCACTTATCTATATATCTGTGTATATGTCTGCAGGTCAAAGGTTATGTCAATAGGTTTCTGTGTGTGTTTAGTGAGCTTTATTACGCCTTTTTCATTAAAAATGGTAAAAAGCAAATGATGGTTTGAACATACATGGAGGAAAATGAAAGCTGAAAAATTAGAATGGTTGAAAAATATGTTAAAGGCGTGGGTAGCATTGTTTCTTCAAATTCGAGAGAGAAAATGATAGCTGAAAAATACTAAAGGTTGAAAAGTACGTTGAAGATGGGTTATAAGGGTTGAAGCCGTAGTATCGGTCAAAAAGGCGTGCAAAAACAAATTGGGAATTTGGGGTAGGGGGCGGGAGAAGGATTGCGGGTAAAAAAAAAATATTGAGGTGAAAAAGATGTAGACAGTAGGACTGGGAACCTGAGGCTCAAAAGTATGTCAAAGGTTTTATAGATTTTTAAACCGTTTTCACATTTTTCTCTAATTATTCTCCTTAATTCACACCAGAAACTGTGGACATAAAAAAAAAACATGTAATATTGTATTGAATCATTCTCTGTCTTGCAAAATGAACGTACATCACTATAATTTATACCCCTTTTCCTTAAAATACTCTACTTGAGACAAGAATGTCATTGCATAACCTAATCTGAAACCATCTGAGTTTTATTTCTTTAGTATTTCTAATTTGTGTTAAGGTCTTTTCCTAATCAATTACAAATCCTGGTTTGTACTCCCATTGAGCAAATGAGTTAATATCAATATGAGTAAGTCTTCCATGAGAGCATTATAGTAGACTTTTAAATCTTTCTTTACGTTTCATGTGATTTGTAGTACTTTTGTCATTTGGTTATATTCTCCATTCTTTCCTATAATATATTTAGTCATTAATTTTGTTGTTGTTGTTGTTCACTGTATGCATTCCATATATTCAACGTAATTTACGTGAATTCCATATTCATCGCAAAATCTTTTCTAATCCAAGAAATCGTCTTTTTCGTTAATGACATGTCTTAGCAAATGAAATCGTTTGCTTATCCACTCTTTGAAGCAAAATACCTCGTAACCTGCACTGATTTTACCACAATAGAAACGTGAGCCTGCCAGGACCTCTGAAAATTTTCTTAATTCTACTTTTTTAATGAAAGGTTTGATAAGACAAACAGACACCTTTCCAGCACATATTGATTTTATGAGAGAAGATTTTCTAGGGCCATACAAATTCCATGATTCTACATCTACACACAGTTTTTCAATTAATGTTTTCCATTTTCGGTTTGCAGAATATAACTTTTTAATCCAAGTGATCTTTAGAGCTTGTACACAATCGTCTACATCTGGTATTCCTATACCTCCTTTGTCGATGTTATGCACCGAACATTTTCCTTTAATTCTATCTCTTTTCATGTTCCACATAAATTCAAAACACACTGCATTTCTTTTATTTCTTTGTCTGGAGGGTTTGTAAGTGTATCTGTAGGTACATAAGCTCACAAAATATAGGTGATTTCAACACAGCAATCCTGCCCAGGTGTATACATATACGCTAGACCAATTTTTAAATAGATTCTTCGCTTCAGTTAGTTTATCTTTTGTATACAGTTCAGCCATTGTTGACAAATCATTTGAGAACAATATGCCGAGAAGTTTAAATGTTGGAGGATTCCACATTTTCTTTTCTGGTAAATATTTCTTTACTGAGTTTTTAATCTGTCCTAGCCAAACGTTGGTCGTTTTTTCGAAGTTTACTTTCAGTATAGAAATTTCCTCAAATGCAAACATGGTTTCAAACAGCTTTCCTTATGATTCTTTATACCCCCCCCCCCCCCCCCCCCCCCCCCCCCCCTCAAAAAAAAAAAATTCTCCTGCTTACTCCCTCTTGCAGACATGTCATTGTTCCTTCTCTTTGACTAACTGACATTTCACCTCTCAAGATACCTCCCTTCTATGACCTTACAACAAATTATCCATTTTTTTTAATTTTATAAAAGGTACCTGTTATACCCTCAGTCCCAGGCTCTTACATTATTCACTTCCTTCAAGGCTTCTGTAGCTTCTCCCCTTGTATTTAGCCCCTCTGATTCTTTTGATTCTGATTTATTCAGTCGTGGTGTGGTTGAACATATTTTCTAATGTCAATATTTCTTACAGCTTGATCTTTATCATCAAAGAAACTTCGTTTGAATTATCTTTTCCGTTTCAGTCAAAAAATAAGTTATCAAATCTCAGGTGTGCGTAAATGCAATACAGAAAATTAGTTCTGTTTTCGTTTTAAAAACAGTTTTGTTTTCTAAAAAGAATCGTTCAAAAGTAAGTTTCTAAAACAAATAATTGAAGATCATTTCACTGGCTGGAAGTTCTGGTTTGAACCCAACCGTTTATTCAATCATATCTGTGTTCCAAAGGTTTAGTTTTTTTTTTTGCCACTGAGCTTAAACGGAAGTGAAGGGACGGATACCGACTCGGTGAATTCCTGTTCTTTTTTAGTGAGCAGTATAAGATAGGACATAACCTCGTTTTGTTATCTGACCAGGCCCTTTAACTGATACTCATGGCTTGAAATATGAATAGACCCCTAAAACAATAGCTGCGTTTTACTGACGGAACACGCCCCTAACCTGACACTCATGGTTCGGAGTATGAACAGACCCCTAAACTTATGCTTATGTTTTAGTATCTGAACGGGCCCCTCACGCTACGTGCATAGGGGACCCGGACCTGGCCGTACATTGCAAGGTCATGCCCCATACGGTTGTCCG
>JADBJO010007903.1:65000-77500 GCA_016801955.1 Conus betulinus
TCTGGCTCGACATCGTGGACAGCAAACTGCCACATGCATTACTGCGCAAGATGTCCATGCATGATAAAAACCTTCACCTGTTTTCTCTTTTGATTACTACATGAGCACAGGTGCGCTTGGGACACAATGAAACATCATGGATGGCCACACTCCACAAATAGGTGAACGAATAGTCAGTTGCGGACTTGGTTGCCTCCTTACTTATTGCTTGTATGGCTAGCTGGCTATATAGGTCGTTACTTGTTAATTGGTCTCTGGTTCTTATTCGTCTGGTGAGTTAGTAAGCGATAACTTGGGTAGTGGATTTTGATTCGCAGTTAATTTAGAAGCTTCCTTTTTTCTTAAATGATTTACTATCTGTTAATTAGCGTTGAGTAGCTGGGAAGAGACTGTTGTGTTCAATGTCTGACTGATATGAATGAAAAGAATGCAGAATACACACTGGTTTTCCTTACAGCTGGAGAACAAATGAAGGCCTAGAGACATACACCGTCTTCTGCAGATCTGTTTGCCCGATAGGCGAACTGTAATTAACTGCCAGTCGCAGATTCCAGGAAAAAAATACAAGACACCAACAACTGTCATAGCGATAGATGTCAGTACAACATTCTGTAGCAACTGAGAATGACTGTTTTGGCTGTTCTAGAACAGGGATAGTGTTTGTAGATTTAAAACATGATGACACTTAGCTTTGTGAAAGAGTCCTTAAAATTTCACTGAAAGCAGAAATCATCTGATTTGCACAATGACCAAGAACAGACGATATTACTCCATCTGGTCCACTAGTCTTCGTAAGATTCTGCCGCCTGAAAATCTCCGAACTTCTGTTTTCTGCACTATAAAGGGTGTAGAACACACCCTGGTAGTGCTCATTTGTTCATTTGAGGCATTGAAGTAGTGTTCAATCTAGGAAACCGTGTATAGAAATGGTTTAGCCTTTCAGGGAGTATTGGGTCATCATTACCAGTAGTTTGTTTGTGTTTGTCCTCTATGATAGTGTGAAAGCTTTCCCACACAGCACAGAAGACATATATAATAGAATCGACTGAGTACTGCTCTGAGCTACAGGGCGAACAGAGACAAAACAGACCCATGTAACAGTAAATGATTTATCAAATGAGTAAATAACAAACAAATAGGGTAACTTTTCTTTTGTTCCCTGCCTCATGCAAGATTTCGTTTCCTATCAAAAGAAGATGACTTTCAGATGCTCTGTGAAGACGTGATCGCAGCAGTGAATTTTCTGAAATGTTTCAAGTCTGCAGACATCGGCAACATCACTGAACGCTTGAAACATAGCGGAGAGGCAGAAGACGACATCCTAGCCGCCCTCTGCAACAAAATCTGGCACACTGGCGCTTGGTGCACGCCATGGGCCCGATAATGTATCTCCAGCACTGCTAGAACTACACTACTATCGAGTCTGAAAAAGTTTAAGTACTATACCCGCCAAACATGAACAAACGAATTGCAAGACAAAACGCGATGCGTTCGGCCTTTTAAGTCTTTTCAGGCAAGATAAACAACTCAGGACAACAAAAATTGAGAACGAGCAGTCACTTATCTCATCCAATTCGGCGCAAGATGGACGTCCGCCTGCAGTCACCACATTTTGCAACGACAGTTTGATCAGACACGACGACAAGTTACCGCTAAAAATCATCCTGAATAAAATCACTGTCACAATCAGATACCCTCACTGCTGAAAGACAGGCTGGATTCTGCAAAGTCAGAGGTGCCATGTTGAAAACGAAGGAAGGGAGAAAAGAGGTAAAAGAAAGGGAGAGAAAGGAAGAAGGCATGAGCCGTGGGATAGATGAAAGATGAGAGAAGGAAGTGAGAGAAGGTGGGGGAAAGGAAAGAATGAAGGGAAGAAGGGAGAGAGGGAACGAAGGAAGCCCCGGGAAAAAAAAAAATGAGGACATCAGGGGAAATAACGAAGAAAGGCTCATGAAATATAGAAAAGGAAGGATGAGAGAAGGAGGGGGAGGAAACTAGAAAAATGAGGTGAAAGGAAGACAGGAATAGGAACAGAGGGAAGGAAGAGAACAATAAAAGTAGAAAGAGGGGGAAAAGATGAAGGGAAGGTAGGAGGAAGAATTTACCTCGGATCAAAGGCATGGACGGTACACCCATACACCTTCGCAACATCGTCATCGAAGGAGAAATCGAAGTTTATGCTGTAATGATAATAATATAGATATGATAATCAAGATAATGATAATAATAATGATCAAAAAATGCATGATAATTCCTACTAGTGTTATACATTTTTGAAATAATAGTAACAACAGTATAAATAAATTGTTATACCCGTCTGTAAACCGACAGCGATTTAATGTAGGCTTTAAAGTATGGTACATCGATGTTATATGTATCAAAACTAATGAGGCCGCTTGTTACACAGCTATTGAAGTCCTTTGTATCACATCCATCGAACCAGTTTTTGAAGCCCATGTCATCAAAATTATCGAAGATAAATATATCAAAATTATCGAATCCAACCGCATTCAACCTATCGAAGCCAGTCGTATTTAAACCCTCGAAGCGATCAAAGCTGATTGTATATCAATTATTAGCGCTGATTGAAGTCGATTGTATCCACACTGTCAAACTCAACCGCGCTCAGTCTGTTGAAGCTAGTTGTACTAAAACTATCAAACCCGACGGAATAGGAAAAAACACTGTAGACGCCTGCTGCATTTAAACTATCAAAACAGTCTTATGACCCCTGCTTCATACTGGTATTGACACAGACTGAACGATGTCAGCAGACAGTAATATGACCCCTGCTTCATACTGGTATTAGCAGAGACTGAACGATGTCA
Source organism: Conus betulinus (assembly GCA_016801955.1). Lineage (NCBI taxonomy): Eukaryota > Metazoa > Mollusca > Gastropoda > Neogastropoda > Conidae > Conus > Conus betulinus. Next base: position 67,829 of record JADBJO010007903.1, read on the forward strand.
ACAAACTGTAATATGACCCCTGCTTCATACTTGTATTGACAGAGGCTGAACGATGTCAGCAGACAGTAATATGACCCCTGCTTCATACTGGTATTGACACAGACTGAACGATGTCAACATTCTGTAATATGACCCCTGCTTCATACTGGTATTGACACAGACTGAACGATGTCAACATTCTGAAATGTGACCCCTGCTCCATACTGGCATTGACAGAGGCTGAACGATGTCAACATTCTGTAATGTGACCCCTGCTTCATACTGGCACTGACAGAGGCTGAACGATGTCAACATTCTGTAATATGACCCCTGCTTCATATTAAAGTTAATCTAGACAAAACGATGTCAACATTCTGTAATATGACCCCTGCTTCATACTGGTATTGACACAGACTGAACGAAGTCAACATTCTGTAATATGACCCCTGCTTCATACTGGTATTGACACAGACTGAACGAAGTCAACATTCTGTAATATGACCCCTGCTTCATACTGGTATTGATAGAGGCTGAACGATGTCAACATTCTGTAATATGACCCCTGCTTCATATTAAAGTTAATCTAGACAAAACGATGTCAACATTCTGTAATATGACCCCTGCTTCATACTGGTATTGACACAGACTGAACGAAGTCAACATTCTGTAATATGACCCCTGCTTCATACTGGTATTGACACAGACTGAACAAAGTCAACATTCTGTAATATGACCCCTGCTTCATACTGGTATTGACACAGACTGAACGAAGTCAACATTCTGTAATATGACCCCTGCTTCATACTGGTATTGACACAGACTGAACGAAGTCAACATTCTGTAATATGACCCCTGCTTCATACTGGTATTGACACAGACTGAACGAAGTCAACATTCTGTAAATGACCCCTGCTTCATACTGGTATTGACACAGACTGAACGAAGTCAACATTCTGTAATATGACCCCTGCTTCATACTGGTATTGACACAGACTGAACGAAGTCAACATTCTGTAATATGACCCCTGCTTCATACTGGTATTGACACAGACTGAACGAAGTCAACATTCTGTAATATGACCCATGCTTCATACTGGTATTGACACAGACTGAACGAAGTCAACATTCTGTAATATGACCCCTGCTCCATAGCAGTACTCATACAGAGAGAGCGATGGCAACAGTCTATGTAATAAGAACCCTGCTTCATACTGTTGTTACAACAGACCGGACGATTTGAATAGTCTATGTAATATGACCTTTGCTTTATAGTGGTTGTGTTACATTAAGAACCATGTCAACGGTATGCGCAATATGACCCTCGCTGTTTACTGGGGTAGATTCACACTGATTCACACCAGAAGGCTATGTGTGTGGAATCGCCAAAAACCACGGCCACCTTGATCTGTCTCCGAGTCACGCGTTCCGTCAGTTGAGAACAGGTGAATTTTGATGTGCACATGACGCGTTTATAACTACCACATGATCAGAGGCCATAGGCAAAAGAAAGGCCAGAGAAACGGGACAAAACAGAACAGACACACATTTGAAACACAATCCGTTTTTTTTTTCCCTTTACATTTCAAACAACATTTCATATGATTTTTACGTGGCAGTCTACACTAATCCATGTGTGGAAAAGCTTTATCCAATACTCACCACATCTAACGACTGAAATAATGAGCAATGAATGTATACTGGACTCGCTATACACCAGAATCATTGTAAACACGCCTGTCGAGATCAAGAAACTTCTTCAAAACAAATACATGCATAGCCTCACAATGAACAACGCCATTATCTAACCGCAAATTTCAGCTACACCATAGGATGCTGTATTTGGGAATCAAACATTTGAAAAAAAAAAAAAAAACTTAAGCGAAATCCAAACCATTCGATCTTTTTTCTAACACATATCAAGGCATTCTTTCCCGGTAGATGCAAGATTTTCACAAGCTAGGCGTGTAGAAAAATATATCCCCAAGTATTCATACACAATCAGCACTAGTATAACTTGTTTATCATACTTCCCTCTTTTCCTAACCGCCAAATAACTTCCCTATCGGGACTCCATGACTTTGGTCTTAGGGATATTCACTTTTAACTCTAACGAGGAGGCAACCATGCTCAGACAATTTAACTCATGTTATAAACCAACTATCGTTTCTGAAACCAAAACTGCATTATCTACTAAACTGCATTATCTACTAACAGAGCAATAAATAATTCTTACACATCTGGAAATCGTCTACCATTAAAGCCATAACCTCAATGACAAGTTTAATTAATGAACATAGAAGATAATTCAGGACTATAGATATCACCTTGCCTTACTACAACAATGCAATATAATCTGTCAGACTAGAACTGTATCTTTCACCTTAGTCTTCACAACGTTGTACATCGCAATCATACTGTTAAACCATTTTCCTTTGGTACCATTTTTCATATTGTTCACAAAAGCTGGAGCTATTGATGGAGTCAAAGTTTTTTTTTTCAAAATAAAAAAAACGCGACATAAAATTTACAGTTTAAAGAAAACTGCTTCGACACAAACGCAAGAGGAGTAACTATATGATCAGTAGAGGAATAACCTCCTTTGAATCCATCTTGATGTTCTTTCGTAGCATCATTAAATCAAAACCCAACTATAATCTCTGCTGTTAATAACAGTATTATACATTTTACTACCTACGTCATTCAAAGATTTACTCCTGTAATTATTAGAATCATTTACATCACCTTTCTTAAAGGCAAAGTTGCAGAATTCATCTGGTTTTCTGGAAAGATGCCATCATCATAAGTGTTATTGAAAAGGGCTCGTAAAAAGTCAACAACTTAAGCTCTAGCATACTTCATCAACACTCCAATAATAAAACCAGTTCCTGTCAACTGGCTAGTTTTACTTTTCCGCATGCCAAACATAATTTCTTCTTTAGAGATAGGGCAACTAAAACACTCATCGTCTGCCTCATCAGCAGCAACAGAAACGTTATCATGACAGGGAATGTCTTTCTTCAAGAATAGTTTAAAGTGCTCATACCATGCAACCATGGAGATGTCATTCTTAGAATATTTTCCTCTAAACGAAGCTCCTGTGATTGTTTTTTCCAAAACCCCTGTTTGTAACGGAAGAGATCTAATCATATTATCCAGCAGATTTTTTTATTGAATATTTTTTCTTCTCTTCGTCAGATTTTTGTATTTTCGTCTTGCAATATTTACTAACTCTGTCGCCATCTTCCGAAATAGGAAGCCATATTCTCAATAATCTGAGTGCGAGAGAGAGAGAGAGAGAGAGAGAGAGAGAGAGAGAGAGAGAGAGAGAGAGAGAGAGAGAGAGCTATTCAGCACGAAACACGGTCTTCATTATCGAGTGGAATAAGTAAGCGTAAGCGTGTTTTTTTTTTTTGTTTTGTTTTTTTGCTTGTTTCTTTTTAGATCCAACATCCCCCCCCCTCCTGCTCACCCTTACTTTCCACTCCTCTCCCTACCTACCCTAACTCCGCTTGTCATTCTCTACTCGCCCTCCCCATCTCTTCCCCGGCCCCGTCCTCATCACCTCACTCATACCACGTTTCCACTCCCCCCCAAATACAGAATAGGAAGAACGATGAATAATAATACTGTCAGCACTATCAGTTTAAAAAAAACATAAATGCATAAAACGTGAACACATATATTGGGAGAGATAGAGACAGACAGACAGACAGATAGACAGACAGATAGACAGACAGACAGAGATAAAATCCGCACATCATTCCCACTCCACAGCTCTTCATTTCTTCAAGCTTTCGCCTTTTTTAAAGGCTTCTTCAGGGAAGGCTGCAAACACACACATACCATAACTGGACTAGCATTTCCATTAAGATTATTAAAATTGCATTTAAGATACGAGGTACGGTGGGTATGAGAGGGAGATGAGGGGGGGGGGGGGGGGAGAAGGAAGGGGGGGGGGGGGGGGGGGGGAAGAGAAGAAAAAAATCGGGAGATGGTGGGATATGGATAAACTATGAACTCTTGGAAGACAGGGGATCACAGGGAAAATGGTACCGAAATCCTGTCAGGAAACTGAGGGGGAGGAATAGAGAGATGAAGTGCAAGAGAGAGAGAAGAGATGGGTTGAAGGGGGGGGGGGGGGGGTTAAAAGAAGTGTGAGAGAGAAGAAGATGGAAAGGGGGAGAAAAAAGAAGTGAACAACCTAGAGCAAGGAGGGGCGGAGGTGGGAGGGGAAACGGGAATGAGGGAGCAGTGGGAGAGACGGAGAGATACTGGGAGAGGCGTAGAAAAACATAGAAGGCGAGAAAAAAAAAAAAAAAAAGGGGGGGGGGGGGGGGGGGGAAAGAGGGGGGGGAGAATGAGCGCGGGGGGGGGGGGGGGGGGGGGGGGGGGGGGGGGGTGAATCAGGAAAGAGAGGCCGGGAGTGAGAGGACTCGAGAACGAGAGACAGAGATAAAGACAAAAGGACCGAAGAATAAAACCTGGGAAAAAAAAAAGGGGGGGGGGGGAGAGTGGTGCAACAACGAGAGAGAGAGAGAGAGAGAGAGAGAGAGAGAGAGAGAGAGAGAGAGAGAGAGAGTTTGGAGAGATCAAGAGAGGGAGGAGGAAAGGTTTGGACATATCAAGAAAAATAGAATTGAGGTGAAGGTCATCCGAGATAATGAGAAAAAGAGTGAGAAAGAGAGAAAGAGAGATAGAGAGAGAAAGAGAGAGAGAGAAGAGATAGAGAGAGAGAGAGAGAGAGAGAGAGAGAGAGAGAAGAGGGGGGGGGGGAGAGACTATTGTGTTTTACAACAGAATAAGTTGCGGAGGAAGAATCAGACAAAAAGGTAACAAGGAAATGAAAAATAAGAATCAATCCATCCCTAACCTAATTAAGTAATCGAACATACCATAAATGGCAATATTAAACTATGGTTGAGCAATAGAATCATGATATGAAACTAAGGGAGCGTGGGGCAAAGAAAATAGACGTAACTGGACGGGAAGGCGCGGGGGGGAGGGTGTTTGGGGGTTAGTGGGGGGGGGAAGGGAGATAAGGAGGCTTTAGGTTTATTATTAAAACAAAAAAAAAAGGGGGGGGAGGGGGGGGAGAAAGGGGGGGGGGGAGAGGAAATTTAGAGAGAGACAGCATGAAGCGTAAACAAATTAAGATGGGGGGGGGGGATAAAGGGATAAAAGATGATAGATTATAAGTGAATAAGATAGAAGTGTTAAGACAAGATAACAACGACAGGTTTTTTATAAATATACCTCTCAATTCAATAATTGGATAATCATACGAAGCTATCATTCTAAGCCTCCTCCTTCTCAAAAATATACATGTATAATTACTTACCACCCAGTTCCTGTCATCCAACAGCAGTATTTAAAGGAATGCTAACTGGAATGGGGAGGAGGCTTAGAATGATTTGCTCGTGTGACACAATACCTGAGAAAAAAGAATAGAAGAATATACAAAATATCTGGTTATGTCTGGTTGGAAATGGGACAATGCGTACAATGGTTTAAAGTTTGGAGTATTAAGAAGAACCTTCAGATCTTATACAAAAATCCAGAAATTTTAAAATTTTCCCCCAGAAATATTTTGATAGGAGCAGACAGGAGAAGGAAAAATTTAGGTGAAATCTATAAACCCACCATTCCAAAGAGAAATGTTACATGGCCCTGAAAAAAAAACCAAAAGGGTTTCACAGATGCACAAAAAAAATGTGACACCTGTGCTCACTCAAAAGACATAGTTACTTTTGTTTCCTTCTGGGACAAAAGGAAATGGCATATTAGTTCCCATATAACTTGTGACACTCCTAATGTGATTTACTGGATTAGCTGCAGCTATCACAAGGAATTTTTATATGTTGGGTCTACAGTGGATCTTAAACGTAGATGGGCTAACCAAAAAGTGATGTTAAATTGAGAAAAAATTCGAAATGTAAAGTTGCAGCTCACGTTAACAATCTCAACCATCCTGTAGATATAGAGGTTAAATTCCTTACTATTGTTCCTATTGAACAAGTTTTCAAGACAGATCGTCTTTTAGAACGGGAGCTATACTGGCAGGCAAACTTAGGGACCCTCCAAATGGGGGGAAATGAACGAAAAGATATAGGGTCTGTTCTCAAACATAGAATACATTTTCATTCCTAAATTTTGAATCCATATAAGGTTGTCTTATGCTGATGTCCTGGGTGTATGTAGGGTGTATATAGGTGTTACCGAATTGGTGGGAGCCTATAATATAGGGGAAATAATAGTCAAATATGTTCTGCTCTCTGTATGTGGTCGTTGTTTGAATGCTCTCCCTTGTGAACTGTAATTCACCCCAATGTATGCCCCAAGTTGTTCTTTCTCTGATTCACAGCTCACTGTGACATGTATGCCAGTAGTGAATGGTAGAATGTGGAAGGGTGGATGACCCCATTTATATCTACATCTTATTATACTGTAAGTAGCGTTGTTTTCATCTAGTATCTTATACTGAATGTTTTATATACCCATTGTTTTTAGCTTCGTATGATTATCCAATTATTGAATTGAGAGGTATATTTAAAACCTGTGTTGTTATCTTGTCTTAACACTTCTATCTTATTCACCTATAATCTATCATCATTTTTATCCCTTTATCCCCCCCCCCACCCCATCTTAATTTGTTTACGCTTCATGCTGTCTCTCTCTAAATTTCCTCTCCCCCCCCCCCCCCCCCCCCCCCCCCCCCCTTTTTTTTTTTTTTTTTTTTTTTTTTTTTTTTTTTTTTTTAATAATAAACCCCCCCCCCCCTATCCCCCCCCCCCCCCCCCCCCCCCCACACACACACACACTACCCCCAAACACCCCCCCCCCCCCCGCCGCCTTCCCGTCCAGTTACGTCTATTTTCTTTGCTCCACGCTCCCTTAGTTTCATATCATGATTCTATTGCTCAACCATAGTTTAATATTGCCATTTATGGTATGTTCGATTACTTAATTAGGTAGGGATGGATTGATTCTTATTTTTCATTTCCTTGTTTACCTTTTTGTCTGATTCTTCCTCCGCAACTTATTCTGTTGTAAAACACAATAATAGTCCCCCCCCCCCCCCCCCCTCTCTCTCTCTCTCTCTCTCTCTCTCTCTCTCTCTCTCTCTTCTCTCTTCTCTCTCTCTCTCTTTCTCTCTCTCTCTCTTTCTCACTCTTTTTCTCATTATCTCGGATGACCTTCACCTCAATTCTATTTTTCTTGATATGTCCAAACCTCCCCTCTCCTCCTCTCTCTCTCTCTCTCTCTCTCTCTCTCTCTCTCTCTCTCTCTCTCTCTCTCTCTCTCTCTCTCTCTCTCTTCTCTTCTCTTCTTCTCCCACCCCTCCCCCCCCCCCCCCCCCTTTTTTTCCCAGTTTTTTATTCTTCGGTCCTTTTGTCTTTATCTCTGTCTCTCGTTCTCGAGTCCTCTCACTCCCGGCCTCTCTTTCCTGATTCACCCCCCCCCCCCCCCCCCCCCCCCCGCATTTCCCCCCACCGCTCATTCTCTCTCTCTCCCCCCCCCCCCCCCCCCTCTTTTTTTTTTTTTTTTTTTTTTTTTTTTTTTTTTCCCTCTCGCCTTCTATGTTTTTTTCTACGCCTCTCCCAGTATCTCTCCGTCTCTCCCACTGCTCCCCCTCCCATTCCCGTTTCCCCCCCCCCCTCCGCCCCTCCTTGCTCTAGGTTGTTCACTTTTCTTTTTTCTCCCCCTTTCCATCTTCTTCTCTCTCACACTTCTTTACCCCCCCCCCCCCCCCCCCCCCCCCTTTCAACCCATCTCTCTCTCTCTCTCTTGCACTTCATCTCTCTATTCCTCCCCCCTCAGTTTCCTGACAGGATTTCGGTACCATTTTCCCTGTGATCCCCTGTCTTTCCAAGAGTTCATAGTTTATCCATATCCCACCATCTCCCGATTTTTTTTTTCTCCCCCCCCCCCCCCCCCCCCCCCCCCCCCCCCCCCCCCCCCCCCCCTCATCTCCCTCTCATACCCACCGTACCTCGTATCTTAAATGCAATTTTAATAATCTTAATGGAAATGCTAGTCCAGTTATGGTATGTGTGTGTTTGCAGCCTTCCCTGAAGAAGCCTTAAAATAAAGGCGAAAGCTTGAAGGAAGGATGCACGCGATGTTTATACGTGTCCTCCATTTCCACCGGTACACGATGGCACACAATAACAGTAAGTGAGTTTTTTTTTGTGGCTTGGTAAGAAATTATCAGGTGGCTGTCTTCAATCTACATCAATTTTGCCAGGGCAGCGGGGAACCCCCCTGCTCTTTTCGATTTTCAACTGCCGTGGGTTCTTTAACGTGTGCAGGGGGCCAGGAAGTTACACGGGTCCGACTCGCTTATAGTCCCCATGCGATGGACTTGACGTTCAGTTCGATTTGTCATCAAACTGGGAAAGAAAGGGCGAGAAAGGCAGGGCTCGAACCCACGCACTTCTCACACGTTGGATTGGCAGGTGAACGTCTTTACCACTCTGCCACCTTTCGTTCATTGTGCAAGATATAGATCACCAATTCTTCATCGATTGAAAAATGTTTTCACATGAATTTGTGAACATTGTTGAGAATCATATGCGCATAAATGAAATTATTGATAGGAAACCGCACCTCCCTCTCCCATCTACCCCCAACCCCCACCTGCCTCCACACACACCCCCTCCCCATCCACCCCCCCCCCCCCCCCTCCCCTTCATTGTGCCCTGAAAAATCCCTGATGAATACGCTGCTAACTACCACTCTCTCTGTGCAATATATATTTTCAATCCTGAACCATGATATAGAGTAACAGGGAGAAAAACAGATGTGTGTATTTACCTGCAAACACAACAAAGCATTAGACATTGAAGGAAAACAAAGTTGAGCAAACAAAGAGACAAAGCAAATAACATCAGACGCCTCTGAAAAACCGCAACTAAACAAACACTCATGAAACATGTGAGCAGTTAATGTTACTATAAGACCATCACTGGCTGATAAAGATCTTTGTGGCTGTCAGCAGTCAAATATTCATACATTATAAGACTATCTGTGACCAACAGCAATGCTCAAATACTTTAACATTATCTTAGACTATCAACAGTCCATATTCATACGAGTAAAGTCTATCTGTCACTCTCAGCTATGTTCATATACAATACAGCCATCTCTGGCCATCAGCAAAGTTCACACAAGATAAGCTGTCTATGGTTACGACAACATTCATATAAGATAAGACTATCTGTGGTGTATCGTCGTATTAAAAAAAAAAAAAGTAGAAGGAACAGTCACCTCCCCGGACCTTGTTTGAATATATGTGTAAAGGGGAAAGCCTGGGGAGAGCTGCAGAGCGCGCACACACACACACACACACACACACACACACACACACACACACACACACACACACACACACACACATACACGCACACACACACACACACACACACACACACACACACACACACACACACACACACACTCTCTCTCTCTCTCTCTCTCTCTCTCTCTCTCTCTCTCTCTCTCTCTCTCTCTCTCTTTCAAATAATCCTCTCTTGATGTCCTGAGCTCCGTACCATTTGTACCTTGGCCTTATGAAGCTTTTAACAGCAAACATTTGTTGAAAATACAAGTCTGCATTTACGTATACATACATATAATAGATAAGTAGATATTGCATCTGAGTGTGTGTGTGAGTGTGTGCGCGAGTATGTGCGT
>JADBJO010007903.1:82500-92500 GCA_016801955.1 Conus betulinus
AAGACAATGTCTACTAGTAAGTCAGTACATATACACTCTGGCAAAATCAGGAACGGTTACCAAGCCCATGTCTCTCCCCATGAATATCTAGTTATTCTACGAGGTACAGTGGAGGGTGGATATCTTGACCACCTGTGATTGTTCAAACGGTGTACTATGGAGGATGTCAGTCATGTTTCATTTCAGTTTCATCAAGGAGGTGTCAGTGCGTGCGGACTTGTACATATACGCTACACCACATCTGCTAAATGTTGAGACCACTTTGCTCATGCTTTAAAGAGATGGATGCGTGAATTAATAACTAAGATCAAAGAATTTAAGAAGAGGGTCTCGTGTCTACGACGTAGTGGATGTCTGACTTATGCATTAGCCAAATGCGCTGGTCAAACCTTGAGTAACCTACCAAACAGTGGCCGTGCCATTATTAACATTGTATATGGGTAATGAGTGTATACGTGTGTGACGCGTGTGTGTGTGTGTGTGTGTGTGTGTGTGTGTGTGTGTGTGTGTGTGTGTGTGTGTGTGTGTGTGTTTCTGTGTGTGTGTGTGTGTGTGTGTGTGTGTGCGTGCGAGCACGCGCGCGCGCGCGTGCGTGGGTGTAAATGACTCTGTGATTATTCTACTGAGTACGGTATACTGTGAATGTCATGACCATCTGTTGTCGTTCTATTGGTTCTACAGATCGTGGGTATCCCTGACTACCGTTGATCATTCTATTGGGGCGCAGTGGACACTGACTGTCATGGCTGCTTGTGTTCATTCTGCCGGGCACACGGGGTGCATGCCATCATTTCTTGTGTCACTCTACAGGATAGAGCGAGGAGGAGCGGGTGCCACATGAGCCTAAGATCATTCTACATAACACAGTGAAGGATGGACGTCATGAACATCTAGGACATAGCGTAGTGGAAGGTGGATATCTGTCTCTACCTGCGATCACTCTCCAGGGTACACTTAGTGGGTGCCATGATGTCACCTGTGTTCATTCTACCAGACAAAGAGCGTGGGTGTCGTGACCATCAGTTTTGTACGTTACACTTGGTGGGGTGTCGTGGCTACCTGTGTTCATTCTACCAGACAAACAGTGTGGGGGTGTCGTGACCATCAGTTTGTACGTTACACTTGGGGGTGTCGTGGCTACCTGTGTTCATTCTACCAGACAAACAGTGTGGGTGTCGTGACCATCAGTTTGTACGTTACACTTGGTGGGTGTCGTGGCTACCTGTGTTCATTCTACCAGACAAACAGTGTAGGTGTCATAACCACCTATGATCATTTTGTAAGGTTCAGAGTGTGGGTACCATGACTACCCATGATCATTTTGTAAGGTTCAGAGTGTGGGTACCATGACTACCCATGATCATTTTGTAAGGTTCAGAGTGTGGGTACCATGACTACCCATGATCATCCTACAAGGTTCAGAATGTGGGTATCATGACTACCCTTGAGCATCCTACAAGGTAAGAAATGGGGGTGTCATGAACACCCGTGATAATGCTACAAAGTACAGAGTGTGGGTATCACGACTACCCGTGATCATGCTACAAAGTACAGATTGTGGGTATCATGACTACCCATGATCATCCTACAAGGTACAGAATATGGGTACCATATCTACCCGTGATCATTCTGTAAGTAAAAGAGTCTGGGTAACGTGACTATCCATGATCCTTCTGTAAAGTGCAGAGTGTGGGTACCATGACTACCCATTATCATCCTACAAGATACAGAGTGTGGGTGCCATGACTACTTATGGTCATTCTGCAAGGTGCACAGTGTGGATATCATGTCTATTCACGACCTTTTAACAAGGTGCCGAGGGTGGGTATCATGACCACAAGATCACGGCTTCTCAACCAACAAGATCATATTAACGCCAACACATGATTTCACCTACTACAAGGAACACCATCCTACAGTATTGTTTACTTTTTCAACAACACTATTTGCATGAATTCCCCCCCCCCCCCCCCCCCCACCCCACACATACGTATGTAAACTATGTGTGGGTGGAAAGATATGAGCTCTCCCCCTCTCTCTCTCTCTCTCTCCCTCCCCGTTGCCCTCTCCCCCCCTCCCTCCCCCTCAACGATACCGTATCACCCATTGATGATCATTTCCATTTTTACTTCCAAGCATTATTAGCATTATCCTCACCCCCACATACAACTACCCACACATAACGACTATCATCACAATCACCACCGATAAAAGTCGTTTTATTCATCATTTATTCATCTATTTATTTATTCTTTTAATTCATTTATTTATTACTTCTTTTTTGGCCACACTAAGCAGTATTATCAATCCACCATAATCATTACCGTCACTAATGTATCATACCATTCTACAAAACAAGCTACAAACCCCATTGTTTCACCCCTCCCCTCCACCCCCCAACTCCCCCCCCCCCCCCCCCCCCCCCCCCCATCCCTCACTATTTCCTCTCCCTTGATTCCCTCCTGGGTGGCCTCGTTTCCGTCCGGCGGCCAATTTTGATCATGCACGAGTATGAGAAGATAAATGGTTTCTCGTTCTTTTGTTTTCATTGTCCTAAATGTTATTTGTTTTTTGCCTGAAGAAGAGCCAAGAGGTCGAAATGCATTGTGTACTGTCCTGTTTTTTTTTTGTTTGTCCATGTCCTTGGTGGTAACTAACCCCCTCTCTTTTCTAAATTTGCTTCATTTTCCACCCACAGTCACTTCGTTTGTGAAACTTATCTATCTTAGATCATTCTCCAAGGTACAGTGGGGGGGGGGGGGGGGGGGGGGGGTTGGATGCCATGGCTATCAATCTAAGATCATTCCGCAAGGTATAGTGGGGGTAGATGCCATGATCTATTCTTTCTGCTACCTCCTGCAGAAAGGAAAAGTAACTGAAACACCTATTGTTGTTATTTATCTGTCGAATCGACGAAGGTCACTTCGGTCATCTTGTGGTTGAGGGGTACGGGGAAGGAAGGGGGGGGGGGGGGGGGGGGGGGCTTAGAGTGAGACGATCCGTGGGTGCGCAGGCGGCTGATCAAGCCGATGCGTGCACGGAATGTGCGGATGACAGCTTCGATAAAGAATGTCGGAGACGTCCTCTTAGTTGCTGGCAAGGGATTTTCGTTCCTGTCTCTTCCGTTGTGCTACAGCTGTCCTTTGTTCACATGAACAGGCGTCTTTGTCGATAGAGTAGCGCCATCTAGCTCGATCCGTGGCAGTTTGTTCCAGTGCGTCAGGGTGGATGTCAAAGGCTTGCATAAATGTTTTGACATTGTCTTTGAAGCGTTTCTTCTGACCTCCATGGGAACACACTCCTCGTTGTAGCTCACTGTAGAAGAGTCTCTTGCCTAGGCAGTGACCCAGCATGCGAGCTACATGTAGCTTACACACTTACGTTTATTGTAGTCAGCGAAGCAATTCCAACAGAGACTGAAGAACCAGTCAAGAGCCTTGGAGTGTGGTATGCTGACTCCTTGAAAAAAACAAATCAGGGAAGGGAAACAATATACCTCAGGAGAAAGACCAGGTTAGTCTCCTGGCGATAATCAGGGGCGTGGTCTCTGCAGGCATTTTGATCTTGACGCTCTTCTGGTCTCTACTGACATATACGGAGAATGGTGGGGGTGGGGTGGGGGGAGACAGACAGACAGACAGAGAGTCAGACCGACAGACATACAGACACAGACAGAGATAAAGAAGGACAGAGATCGGAGGTTAAGGGATAAAACAAAGACAGAGTGAAAGGTAGCCTTACCCGACCAAATTTCCTCAAGAACACTAAATCGGCATTGTCATCAGGAAGGCTTTGTCGTTCTCTATCCTGCGTGTTAAACAATCAATCCATTCATCAGTCAATCCATCAATCAATCCATTAATCAAGCAAGCAGACAAGCCATCAATAACTCACTCATACACTCACTCACTCAATCACTCAATCAATTAAGCTATCCATCCAGCCATCCAGCCATTCATCGATTACTCAATCCATCCATCCATGAATCAATGAATCAATAAAATCAATCGATTATTTAATCAGTGAAGTAGTGAAGTATTTCTGCAGCAAACTATTTCAGTAGTTAGGCAATCAACGTTTTGACTAACCATATTAGATAACATTGGTATTCGGAAAACTTGCTCAGGAATATAAAAAACTGACTACAAGAAAAACACAAAGTCGGTAGATTAATACATTTTAAGCTTCAGAAAATGCCTGGACGTTTACCAGTAGGCTGCCTGTCTTTCCTTCTGCCTGTCTGTCCACACACACAAAATACTACCACCCGTCCTCTCTCTCTCTCTCTCTCTCTCTCTCTCTCTCTCTCTCTCTCCCTCTCTCTCTCTCTCTCTCTCTCTCTCTTACACACTCAAACACACACGCAGAGAGAGAGAGAGAGAGAGAAAGAGAGAGCAGAGAGAGACGGAGATGAAAGAGATAGGCAGACAGAGAAACAAAAAGAGAAAGGGTGACAGAGAGAGGAGAGAGAGAGAGAGAGAGAGAGAGAGAGAGAGAGAGAGAGAGAGAGAGGACAGGACAGACAGGCAGGAGACAGAGAGAGGAAAGAGAGACAAAAACACATACACAATTCCGTGACTACTGGAGGAATCAATCGTTTTATGAAAATAAATAGAAAATGACCTGATGACAATTATTGTACATTCTTTCTCTCTTCTTCCTCTTCCCTCCCTTTCTCTCTCTCTCTTCTTCCCTAACAGGTAAATTAACAAAACACTGACTTGGGCTGATGTTGGGATTGTTATGGTGCCAGAATGTATCATAATTATCGTGAAATATAGATTGACCACACACTGATAGCGCAGTCTCGATCGTCTTGATGCACTTTGTCACAACGCACGTAGTAACAATTACACTGACAATGAAGTCATGATTGTCACAGTGTCACAGTTTGCCATCACACATGCAATATAAAAATACTCAGTGAAGTCCTTGTTGTCACACTTTGAGATGACACGTAGAAATTTTAATATACACTGACAATGGCTTATACTTATAACGTCAGGATCTCATACATTTTGTCACATTTTGTCGTAGTACACATAGTAACAATACTGATATGTACTATAGTCGTGATTGTCATAGTTTGTCATGACACTTGAAGTGACAAGACGCTGACAAAGGTACTCGACAAGGTAGTCATGGTTGTTATGATTTCAGACTGTCGTAATGCCAAAAGTAATAATGCAGTCATGACTGTCAAATATGTCACCGATCTTTTTTTTTCAAATCATTTAAAGCAATGATTTACACACAATGTTGTCATAATCGCAGTTATTTTCACAGTGTGTAAAACGTGAGCTTGAAGTAACAACACACTAACACAGCAAGTCATCATTGTCATGAATGTCACAATTTGTCAAAACACATACAGAAGCTGAAGATTAACATAGCTGCGGCATGTAAACTCCTAGTGTCAACGCTGGTTGTAACACAAGCACTGCACTCAAATTGCGTGTGTTCATGCAGATGTGGGAGAAATGTACAATGTTGAGCCAGTGTTGAGTCAATGTTTCGAATACCACATAACTATGGAAAGGTACGCCACGAAATCGTTAGCATACCTGACTTTTCGCCTTTCTTTACTCACGCGCAGACCCCAACTTTGAAGGCATAATTGCCTGCCACTCCAAACAAGAAACGGAAGCCATTGCGAGATCGTCACAGAATAAGACTTTGGCAACAGTTATGGTCGTCAGTAGGGGGCCTTAGAAGGTGGTGTCCTGCGTATGTTGGACCAGAACACAGGCGCCACTGAACACCACCGAAGTGACTCGGCAGCAGAGCAGGGTCTCCTCGCGTGGGTTTCCTCTTACCAACTTGACCTTGACTGCTCCCTGTGGATTGCCGGGGCTGGGGCTGGGGCTGCTGTGGCGGGCCGGGCCAGGCTGTGGCTGTGGACGGATGGGGTTGGGATGAGCGGCGTGGGTGCGGTGCCATTTAGGTGGCACAGATGATGGGACAGAAGAAAAAAAACTTTGGTAGCGGTCAGACATAAACAGTAAGACAATAATGCTTCAATATCGACAGATATGCATGCCCGTAAATTTTGGTACTTGACTGCGTCAACACACGTATACTGCTATCGATCGTCACTCTACGGCTGGGTCGTTTCACACTCTCAAAACCTGTTTTGCCACATGTTCTACTCAAATGATGTCATACTGTCAGATGCATTTTTGCGTTGCGTGGGTGTGTGCGCGTGGGGCGTGTGCGGGTGCGTGTATGTATGTGTGGGTATGTATGTGCATGTGTGTGCATTTGCGTGCGTGCGTGCGTGCATGCATTTACAATTGAATCAGCGTCAGCGAAAGCAGAAACCATTTTGGAAGGGAAGGAAGCCACTACACATGAGTTATCTACCTTTCCTCAGAGAGCTATTGTGACTGGAAAACAACATTGAAAGAAAACATCACTCGAATAGAGCTTGGTTCTAATCTGCCGCTCTCAATGTTATGGACAGGTCTAGCCAGTGCCTGAGGCCGAGTGTATTGAACCGTCAGCCACGAATCTTACTACGTCTGCCGGCTTCATAAATCACAACTTTGAATCAGTCCATTAATTGGACCCTTATTTATGTTCTTTATCATCCCCGCGGCTGGCTGCCTTGAAGTCGCCTGACGAATTGCGTAAATGCGTTTATTGTATGGGCTATGCCATTTCTGAAATGGTTGGGCGTGCTTGAATCGATTAGGTAATGCCTGATTTGATATGCAAACCCTTAAATGGTTTTGCATACCTGAAATCTTTAAGCAGGACCTGAAATGGTTATGCAGTCCCTTAAAGTGTTAGGCGTTGGCTGAAAAGGTCCAGGCATTACTCGAAGCGATCAGACAAAGCCCGAAATGGTTAGGCAATGTTTTGAAACGGTCAGTGTCGCGCACGAACTGGTACAGGTCACCTCTGTGACAATTATGGAGTGTGGCCCGTCCATTTCTGGGTGGGCAGTGGACATAAAGTGCGTGATTCTTGTCGGGAGTGTGGTCGCCTGTCAATCCTTGGAGGGGGGGGGGGGGGGGGCAGGAGGAGAACGCATAAACTCGCCGGAATAGGGTGCATAAACGAACACTCGTGAAACTGGAGTTCTTTGATGTGATCGGAGGATTCAATGCATGTGAGTGCTGTCTTGTGAGTTTCCGAGGTGAATTCGGGGTGTCATCGTGTGTCTGCAAGTCAGTACGAATTGAGACTTTATCTGTGAAGGTTGGGTTAGCCTAGTGCTCAAGTTTATTTCTGCTGTTGGGGCAGGGGTTCTGGGTATGCCCTCAGCCGACTTGTGAAGGTTTGGCTACCTGAGCTTTTGACTGTCGGTGTTTCGGTGTTCAGTGATGGGTTCTGCGTCGACCAGGGTGTTGGCTGTCTGGCAGTGTCGCGGCGACTGAGGGTGTCGTCCAGTGTGTGTCGTTCCTGTTTTGACCAAGTTGAGCGTGTAAAGTAGCGGAATTCGGGAGAGCTGTAAAGTTGGTTGCAGATAGCATGGTTTCATCAACTTTTGTATTTCGGTCTCCAGGACTGGAGGATTTTTTATTTATTTTTTATTCGCAAAGTTTTCTTTTTATGTGAGTTCGACTAAGGCGGAAATTCTGTGGGAGGAGAGAAGAGAGTGAGGAAATTCAAATGCGCGGAAGTTTGAATAGAAAAAGGGTATATAACTTGAACTTAAAGTCAAGGGAAGCCCTAGACGTAGGGAATGAAAACAACGTGTATTTCGGATCTGCATTGATGCAGAGAGATGGATTGGTTACAGTGGTACTGATGTGCTAAGACATAATATATTGATGTACTTGGTAGTGGTCGTAGGTGTACATAAATATTGTTTTCAGGTTTGGTAAAGATTGGTTACATTCTGAGAGTGTAGGTTGGCGTCGGAGGACCGAAACTTTTAGTATTAAAAGGAAAGAGTCTGTCACGCGGTGCGTGGCTGGTATAGAGGGCAGACTGCATGCGCTGTGTCTGAGCGTGTGTGTGGGGTTTATCGATTGATAGGTGACAGGTGGTGGTACCTCGGATAGACACGTCTTGTAGAGGTTCACTTTTGGTGTTTGAGCGTAGAACCAAACTGGGTTGGATGGGCGGAAAGGTCAATTAGGGACTATTACATTAATAAAATAGTTTTTTTTTTTCCCTAATTGTTATTAAAGATTTGCAGGTGAATAAATGATTATGTTAAATGCAATAGTAGTATCAGTCAGATTACTTAGTATAGTTTATCACAATTGAATGGCAGATGATAATAAAAGATATTTCGGATACTTAGAAACTGTGCCTCAGAAGTCTATTCTTGGTGTATATATATATATATATATATATATATATATATATATATATATATATATATATATATATATATATATGTTCTTGTTTTAGTCGACGGGGTGCGCCAGTATTCAAAAAGTTTTCCTCATCATTGTGGCAATGTTTAAGGTAATGTATAGCAGCACTCGGAAATCCTTGTCGAGTTTACGTCATTGGTAATTGTCCTAGCACTTGATAATTTCTGTTACATTTGTGGGATTATGATTGTGCCTGCTAGAAAATTAGGGTACCCAGGTTCAATTCTATTATTTTGTGTTTGCTTGAGATGTGATCGATGATTCTATAAAGCATGTTATTAGGTAATAGGCCCTGAACTGTGACTGGTACTGGTAGTCACTAACGGTCAGTTGTTCGTTAGAGTAAATATGATTTATGATGTAACTGAATCATTGTATCTTGGAAACTTCGATGGGGACTGAAGTCGTAGAAATATAACTCGGATGGTATAATCACTGTTATGAAAGAACGGTTACAATTATGTTTGCCGCCGTTGATGGAAATGGAAAGTCAATGGAGTCGGTTTAAATTTGTGATGGAAATGGAAATGAAATGAGGCAGGGAACAGTAAACAATAAACAGTAACAAGTGGGGTAGTCTTTGCTCCCATAAGGAAACCTAACACAGAGTAACTTTTATTCAAGACTGGCACAGCCTTTTAAACTTGAATAAAGTCAGACAAATACAAAGACGAACAATCTAATAGTGGGGGAAAAACAAGCGCAGGCCAACAACTAAATTGTCTTCATAGTAATGACTTGGCAAAACTTTGAACTTACGGGGGGGGGGGGGGGGGGGGGGGGGGGGGGGGGGGGGGGGGGGGGGGCAGGAGGTTGAAGATGTAAAAACTGGGAAAATGAAATTAATAAAATATGAAAACTCTTCACTGGCTGCCCAAGGGACCATCGCAATCCCTTTTAAAAAGGCTGTGCAGTCTTGAATAAAAGTTACTCTGTGTTAGGTTTCCTTATGGGAGCAAAGACTACCCCACTTGTTTACTGTTTATTGTTTACTGTTCCCTGCCTCATTTCATTTCAAATTTCGTTTTGATTAAATCGAGGTTACTTGCTCCCCACCCTTTCGTTGGTTTCCTTTACTACTCTTCGCTGGCTGCTTTGGGGGTGCCATTGGATTCTTTTTTGCACCCTTGGTGGTGAGAACACCACGGTATTATGGACTGTGGTGTGTCTCTATTTGACGCCAGGAACGCAGATACAGCCAGCCGTGTCTCCCTGATGAGTTTCCGACCCAGCGGTCGAAAGGCCTCGGAGCAGGCAATACAAATATATCTGCCTTTAAAAGGGATTGCGATGGTCCCTTGGGCAGCCAGTGAAGAGTTTTTATATTTTATTAATTTCATTTTCCCAGTTTTTACATCTTCAATCACCTGCTACCCCCCCCCCCCCCCCCCCCCCCCCCCCCCCCCCCCCCCCCCCCCCCGCCGCCGTAAGTTCAAAGTTTTGCCAAGTCATTACTATGAAAACACAATTTAGTTGTTCGCCTGCGCTTGTTTTTTCCCCCACTATTAGATTGTTCGTCTTTGTATTTGTCTGACATTATTCAAGTTTAAAAGGCTGTGCCAGTCTTGAATAAAAGTTACTCTGTGTTAGGTTCCTTATGGGAGCAAAGACTACCCCACTTGTTTACTTGTGATGGAAAGTTTCTGGTGAGAGAGAATTTTGATGTC
>JADBJO010007903.1:97500-100000 GCA_016801955.1 Conus betulinus
ACAAGTGCCCCTGCCCTTGATCTCGAGATCTAGATCCTTGAAACTTGTTTTGATGGCGAGTGCTATGTTGCATCGATCTGCCGGCCAATGGCTGTGTCTGAATGTCTGGGGGCTGCTGTGTCAAGGTGAAGGTCTCCGGCTCTAAAGCAACCGGTTAGATTTCGTGTGAAAGCAGCCTTAGCGTGGCGGGCGTCGGCAACTTGAAGGTGAGGCCTCTCTTGTGGACGTGTGTTGTGTGGTTCTGGAAGCCTCTTGAAGAAGCTGCTCTGTCTGTTCGCCGTCTTGTCTCTTCTCTGTGTTGGGATCAGAGATCCCTTTCGTTGAATGATAGTCGGGCGTTGTGTTTCAGAGAGAGAGAGAGAGAGAGGGGGGGGGGGGGGGGGGGTAGGCATGCGCTGTAAACCTATTCTGTTGAAACCATCACAGAATTGCCCATTCTTGGCTTGCTGGGTTTGGCGTTGCGTTTGCTGTCAGCATCCTTCTTCATTTTGTCCTGTCGTGCTCCATCTTTAATTGTCAACAAATCTCCATGTTGATGTTGTCGGCGGGGAGGGGTGGGGGGGAGGGGGGGGGGATTGTGGAATAACAATGTTCAGATTCCTACCAAAGATACAGATGCGGGAAGAGGACTGACAATGGAGTAAGGTGTTTTATCTGTGCTTGTGTTGAAAACTGTAAATTTGTTGTTTCAAGCGCAATGCCGCAGCTCTTGCATCACATCTTTCTCGGACTGTAGGGATGGAGTCCCAGGATGTTTGAAACCCATGTGTGGCACACACACACACACACACACACACACACACACACACAACACACATACACAGTCTACGCTCCTGGCTTATAACTAGAGGTCCATTGCCTGTCTTTATTCTGTCTACAGCACCGAATTCAGAGAAGATCTTGTACACCAGGCCGAGTACGTTATGGGTTGAGGTGGAAGAATTTTTTTTCCCGCATCCGCGTGTCTCCGGGGCGTTCATCTCTTACGGTCAACAACTCTGTGTGTCTGATCAAAACCAAACCAGCACTTGGTGCTGACCAGGTGCTCGCTGGAAGTGGTCACTTTTTGAATGCTTCATGCGATGGTTTGTGTGGAGCAGCTGTTTGAAACAATACAGTTCTTGAGAGATCCTGTATACCTTCTTCTGCCATAACCTCTCAAATATTTGTTTAGTTGCTCGCGTGTTGAACAGTTATCTGCCGCCGCAGTTCCTGGAATGTGGGGCAGCGGATAACAGACTCCGCGCCATCTGCAATGACGTAGACTTGGGCAGAGAATATGATGCAACAGTGGCCCCGACACGTCCCAAATATGTATTTGTCTTTCTAAATGCAAATATCTAGGAGTTAGATGGTGATCAAACGGGTTTTTTTTTTTTTTTTTTCGTTTAGAGACTTGAAGTTTAGGGTTTTTCTTTTTCTTTTTACCCTTTTTTATGTTGTGGCAGGATAAGATTACACTCACTCGAGAGTCAGTCGGTACTTACAGTGGTGGGTTGTCCATTGATGGTTATTTAAAAATGCGGCAGTTCATTTTTCACGCTGCTTGTAATGTACACATAACATTCTACATCTGAGTTGTCTAAGTCTTCAATCTGTACATTCCGTACAAAATGGCGAGAATTTTGTGTTGACGGTTGCCAGTACGGACTGGGTTTTGTAGACATTGGCAAAATGGTGTAGTTTCCCACATGTTTATGTGATAGGTTGAATGGAGAACGGGTTCTTTGTCCACCATCCAGCAGCCAGTCAGTACAGCTGCAGTCTGCCTTCTGGAAGATGTTCCATGGGGAAATTGATCTGAAGAGGGCGATGATGCTCAGATGCCAGATGGGAAAGATCGATGATGATTTTGTGGCCGTTTAATCGGATGTGATACGCTCGTGTCGTTGACGACCTCAGCCAGTTCATCGACCTTTGGTCTAATGTCTGGAACCATTCACAACACATTCCATCGGTGTGTGGCTGACTTTTAGAGTGTTCAAGTGCACGTGCAAACTTGAGAAGATTACTGAGAGCCATACCAGGAATCCTTTCTCACGAACTCTGATTTACAGCCCCCAAAAAGTCGAAATTTGATCCCACGATTCTCATCACATCAATAAGGTCAACAGTTTGCAGCTCTTTCATCATACTATTCGTCTGTGCTATCGGTTTTCTAGTATCAAATTCGGAAAGAATATTTCTAATCAAGATTAATCCAGGGTTGAAATACAGTTTGGTTGCTTTACTGATTTTTTTTTTTACAGACAACTTATTCTTCCTGAGGTTCTAAGTGTTGATTTGGTAAAGATTTCAGCAATGTCGTTCAATTCATCTTCACCAAGAAAGTGCCTCATCCTTTTCAGAATCCACAGCATTGTAATGAGGTAGTGAGAAGTGTTCTCCCATCCTATGACGCCACTGTCATGTTTCCAGTCATCAATGTTGAAGGTAGATATCTGAATCAATGACCCTTGATCAACCACATTTGAGACTGGATCAGAGAATGAAGGTACGT
>JADBJO010007904.1:12500-17500 GCA_016801955.1 Conus betulinus
TATGATCTCTTTTCTGTCTGTTGTAATCTCGTGTGTGGTGAGATGTAATCTCTTTTCACTTGAAATGCAACTTTTTTACGTCAAGGTGTGATCTCTCGTGTGTAAAAGGATATAGTCACTGTTATGTGAAGGTGTAGTCTTACATTGTGGAGAAGTAATCTTTTTTTATGTCAATGTGTAACTTATTTTCTGTCAAGGTGGAATCTCTTTCCTGCCAGGATGCATTATCTTTCATGTCCAACAATGTTTTTTTTTTTCTGCCAGGATGTAATACCTTTCATGTCAAACAATATTTTTTTCTGCCAGGATGTAATATAGCTTCTTTGTCAAGTAAATCTATTTTTATGCCAAAGCGATGCGTGTGGGTGGGTTTAGTTTTTGTTTTTGTTTTGATTTTGTTTTGTTTTCCCTTCTTTTTTGTGGTCAAGATGTAATGTTTCATGATAAGGTGTAATATCTTTTCTGTCATGATATAACATTTTTTTCTTGTAAGCATGTAATCTCTTTTATATGAAGGCCTTATGTCTTTCATGTCAAAATGTAATTATTTTCCCATCAGAATGTAATCTTTGATGTCCAAGATGATACTTATGTATTTGCTATCTGGATGTATTGTTTTATTTTCTAATGCAGTCTCGTTTCTGTCAAAATACTATCTTTGTATGTCAAGACGTAATCTCATTTCTCTCTCTGTGTATACCGCGTGTTACAGGGTGTAATCTCTTTTCTGTTAGGGGGGTAAACTCTTTTCCATCAGGATATCTTTTTGTAATGTCAGAATGTGTTTTTTTCTGTCAGTGTGCATTCTCTTTGATGTCCAGGTGTAATGTACTTTACGTCAGAAAGCAAACTCTTTTCTCTCAGGGTGTAAGCTTTCTGTCAGTGTGTAAATGCGGTTTACAGAATGTAATTTCTCCTACAGAATGTAAATCTCTTTTACGTCGGGGGTGGTCTCTTTTCTGCCTGGTCTCTTTATGTCCAGGTGAAATCTGTTTTTTGTCTGTGTGCATTCTCTTTGATGCCGAAGTGTTACATGTTTTTACTTGTGAAGTGATCTCTTTTCTGTCAAAATGAAAACACTTCAGTCAGGGCCAGATCTGTGTGTGTGTGTGTGTGTGTGTGGTGTGTGTGTGTGTGTGTGTGTGTGTGTGTGTGTGTGTGTGTGTGTGTGTGTGTGTGTGTGTGTGTGTGTGCGTGCGCGCGCGTGCGTGCGTGCGTGCGTGCGTGCGTGCGTGTGTGTGTGTGTGTGTGTGTGTGTGTGTGTGTGTGTGTGTGTGTGTGTGTGTGTGTGTGTGTGGTGTATGTGTCAGATTGCCATCTCTTTATGTTGTTCATGTCATCTCCTTTCTGTCATAATTCAGTCTCTTTTATGTCAAGACGTGATCTCTTTCCCGTCAAAGGGTTGTCGTTTTTTTGTTTTTTTTTTTGTTTTTTTTTTCTTTTTCTGTCAAGGTTTAATCTCTTTTCTGACAGGGTACAATGTGTTTCCTCTCAAGGGTGTTGGTCTTTTTTGTCAGGTTGTTATCTCTTTCCACCACATGATAATTGCTGTTCCGTCACATTGTAATATCGGTTCCGTCATAGTCTCCTTTTAAGGTGTGTGATCACTTTTTTTTTTTTGTCAGCATGCATTTTTTTTTCTGAGAAGATGTGGCGTCTATTCTATCAGAATGTATTCTCTTTTTCTGCAAAGGTTTTAATCTCGTCTTCTTCTTCTTCTTCTTCTTGTCTCTATCTCGCTCTGTCTGTCTGTCTGTCTGTCTGTCTGTCTGTCTGTCTGTCTGTCTCTCTCTCTCTCTCTCTCTCTGAAATATACGACGGGGTGATGTAACTAAAAACATAAAAAAAGAAAAAGAAAAAAAAAAGAAATATAATGACGGTAAAGTCATCAAAAACACAGCAAAACACACACACACACACACACACACACACACACACACACACACACACATATCTGTCTGTTCTGTCTGTCTGTCTTACCTTTCACTGTATCTCTCTCCACCTACCATCACTCACTTGCTCACTCAATACTAAACAGAACAGCGCCATTGCGACACTTGTGCTGGTAAGGCTGATCAAACTGTCGCAAGTCAAATTTTGTGCTGTGCGACACTTCGTGTTGGGGAGGGGAGTAAAATAGAACACAAAGTGTTGTATTACACTTTGTGCCGCAACAATCAGTAACAGTTGCAGCACTTAGCAGTAAGCTGCAAAAGCAGTGGATCTAGCAGTAACAACAACAGTAGGAATAAGCACCAAAAGCATTAGCGCTAAAAACCAGCTGCACAGGTTTAAAAAGAAAAGAAAAAAAGAAAAAAAAAAAAAGGAAACATTCATTTTCAAATGGAATAGAAATTCCAAAACATCAAGATCTGAACAACAAACAACAAAACTATTGCTTACGTTGTGTTCAGAATTTTTTTGACTTACACATAAGCAGCAGCATTAGCAGAAGCGGCGGCAATTCGTTGCTGAAGATGAATTAATCCAGTAGCAGTAAAAGTAACCGTTGTAGCACTGACTTGTTGTCACAGCAGCAGCAGCAGCAGCAGCAGTAAATAAGCGGAATCAGCAGCAGTAAGCTATACAACGGCAGCAGCAAACTGAAGCCAACGCATAGCGATCAGCCAGCCGCCCCAGAGAGAGAGAAAGAACTTTCTCCGAACAGACCACCCAGCTCTGGGCGTGACAACACAGACGTCATTCAGATCGAACACGGGTGTCTGTGGAAACACACAAACCTGACCCGCCTTTACAAACAATAATTTGTTTATTTATTCAGATCGAACACAGCATGTGTGTTGCAGCAACAAGCAGACCTACCTTAAAAACAATACTTCTCTATTCATTTATGTATTTGTTTATGTATCTTATTTATCTATTCATTTATGTACTTTTTTGTGTTCACTCATTTCTCTCTCTTTTTTTTTTTTTAAGATTTATTTTTATACATTCATTTAGTTAATTAGTAAATCCGTTAGATAGTTAGTCAGCTAGCTAGTTAGTTGCTAGTAGTTAGTTCGTTACTAGCTAGTTAGCTAACTACCTAGTTAGTAAGTTAGTTACTTATTCATTTATTTGTTTTACCTTTCCAAAACCCTACACACACATATATAGATAGATAGATAGATAGATAGATATAGATATATATTATACCACCCCACCTATGGCTCTCTCTCACTGCGTGCCGACGACCGTCATCGTTCAGACCCCCGCTATCGGCGCTCAGCCACGACGGACTTCCACGGCCTGAGAAAGGCAGGCAATAGAATTCCCGGGCAATGAGCCCATCAAACCCCATAATCAAAGGCGGCCCCCCCCCCCCACCAAACCCCATCCCGCAAATCAAGGGCGCCATCCCCCCCCCCCCTTCCACCCCCCATCCCGCTTCCTCCCCCTGCCCCTTCCACCACGGCCTCCTTCCCCCCTCCCTCTCCACTCTCCCCGCCTTTCCTTTCCCTCCCAAATAATCCATCTCCTCGCCTCGGCTTTCTTTCTTCTTCCTCCCCCCCCCCCCCCCCTCTCCCGCACCTACCCCCTTCTCTTCCTCCTTTCTTACTTTCTTACTCTCTTCTCCCCTTCCTTGCACACCCCTCTAGTTGTCCTTCCGTTTTTTTGTTGGGGTTTTTTGTTGTTGTTTTTTTGTTTTTTGTTTTGTTTTGTTTTTTCTTTTCTTTTTTAAAAATTTTTGCCCTGTCGCTGCGATTCGTAGTCAATCCATTCTTGTCAGCCTGACAAACATCTGTTGGGAATCTGAGAGAATGGGAGATGGAAGGAAGAGAAGAGTGGAGAAGGGGTGGGTTTGTCTTAGGTGATGGCGTTTAAGGAGAGAGAGAGAGAGAGAGAGAGAGGAGGAGGAGAGAGAGAGAGAGAGAGAGAGAGAGAGATATCCTCTGTGTGTGTGTGTGTGTGTGTGTGTGTGTGTGTGTGTGTGTGTGTGTGTGTGTGTGTGTGTGTGTGTGAGCGCGCGTGTGCGTGTGTGCATGCATCAGTACGTGTGTGTGTGTTTAAGAGAGAGACAGACAACAGAGAGAAGAGAGAGAGAGAGACTGAGAGAGAGAATGTCCTGCGTCTGAGAATGTCTGTGCGTCTGTGCGTGCGCGTGCGTGCGTGTATGTGTGTGTGTGTGTGTGTGTGCGCGTGCGCGTGCGTGCGTGTGTGTGGTGTGTGTGTGAATGCATGCGTGCGTGTGAGTGTGCGCGCGCGCAAGTGTGTGTGTGTGTGTACGTGTGCGTGCGTGCGTGCGTGTATGTGTGCTTGTGTGTGTGTTAAGAGAGAGCCGAGAGAGAGAGGAGAGAGAGAGAGAGAGAGAGGAGAGAGAGAGAGAGAGTGAGAGAGAGAGAGGAGAGAGTTGAGAGAGAGAAAATGTCGTCGTGTGTGTGGTGTGTGGAGTGTGTGTGTATGTGGTCTCTCTCTCTCTCTCTCTCTCTCTCTCTCTCTCTCTCTCTTCTCTCTCTCTCTCTCTCTCTTCTCTCTCTCTCATAGACAACGATGTCTGATCGACTGTGAAGAATGTTCGCGTGATGTTGATTAACGTTTCTGTTGGTTTGTGATCTTGTGTTGTGTGTGTGTGTGTGTGTGTGTGTGTGTGTGTGTGGTGTGTGTGTGTGTGTGTGTGTGTGTGTGTCTGTGTGTCTATGTGTGTCTGTCTGCGTCTGTGTGTGTTAAGACCCCATTCCAGTGGCCGCAGGTTTGGAGAATTTGTCTGAAGAGCTGACGGTCGTGGGTTCGAATACTCGTGGGGTCGGATTTTTACGGCTTGAAACGCCCTCTCTGCACATCTAGCTATACCTGGATTCCTAATTCAGTTCAGGGAAACTTACGCGCTGGAAACAGAGCGAAGAGCTTCATCTTTCTTAACGTCCAGCCATACGCAGAGTGAATCTTTAATAATGCACTGCCTCTACAGCCATTGGGCTATGGTTTTTCTCCCCTTTCTTTCACTCATTTTTAAAATGTAAGATTCTAGGTACGTCGAAAGACTCCTGCAATAAAACAGT
>JADBJO010007904.1:25000-27500 GCA_016801955.1 Conus betulinus
GAGAGAGAGAGAGAGAGAGAGAGAGAGAGAGAGAGAGAGAGAGAGAGAGAGAGAGAGAGAGGAGCAAAACAGAAGCAGGGAAAAGAAAGTTGTGAATCTGCAGCAAAGCGTACGACCTAAATATGCTTAAAGAAGATCAGATGTCTGCGATATATACCCTCTTCTCGGTGACTGAAGACATCCTTTCACATCTAACTGTTTTACAGTATTCGTCCAAAGTTTGGTTACTGTTTAAGTTGATAGGTGGTGTCGAGTCCACAAGCGTTGGAAGTAAGTGAGTGAGTCCTCATTTCAGATTTTCATGATAGATACACACACATCGCACTCCTACAAGTTGTTGATATACTTATCTTTCTTTCTCTTTTCCGTTTGGGAAGCTGACTGTCATAAACTCAAGTGAAAATGATGCCCACAACGTGAAATCATACCTGTAGTGCATTGCCATGGAGTTCACTCACCGAAAGCACAAGGTTAAAAGTTAGGTAAATGTTATGTTGCTTATGGCCCAGCCGACCGCAAAGGGCCATATCAGGGCCATCACCACGTGGAAGTCAAAAGAATACGTGGGGGGGGATTTGAAAAAAAAAAAAAAAAAAAAAAATTCCTCGAAGATGAAAAAAAAAAAAAAACCAAGCCGCCGAGTTATGTGAGCATCAGGGATAGACGGACGGGAGTGGGGTCGCACAGTAAAACAGGAGTAGCCTGGAAGGACCGTCAACATTAAACGGCGGGGGTTAAAGAGATATTATTAGAACCATGGGTAGAAGGAGTGGGGGGAAGGGGGGGGGGGGGGGGTGAAGGAGAAGAGGTGTCATAAAAACTAACAGTTCACCAGAACACAACGCGTAAGTGTCTCATCACCAAGGGTTAAGAAAAAATTCAACAACACCCCCAAAGCAGCCAGCGAAGGGTATAATCAAAACAAAACGAAAGTGTGGAGAGTAAACAAGTTGCTGAAAAACTAAAAACATTATGCAAAAGTTATACAATGTAGGGGGACAGTCTTTGAGCCTATGTTTGAGGATCCATTCAAGGATGCAGGGGAGATCAAAAGATATGGAACAGTCTGAGTGGTCAGCTCTGCTGTTCACTAAACCAAGCATTATCAGCGGCTAAGAATTGTGCAGAACAACCTTTACTTGGATCTCCTAAGAAATGCAATCTCCCACTGATTTACCAAGCAATGTAATGCTAACAACTAAGTAGTGGGGAAACAAGTGCAGGCTAACAATTCTTCCGTCATTAAAGTAATGAGTTGACAAAGATTTGAACTTTTAAAAAAAGGTTGAAGATGAAGAAAAAGGGATCATAAAATTAAGAAAATTATATTATAAACATAGATTAATATATATATATATATATATATATATAGTATATAGTTATGTGTGTATGTGTGTGTGTGTGCGTCCATGCGTGCGTGCGCGTGCGCGTGCGCGCGCGCTCAAAATGGACTGGACTGCTTACACAACCCGTCTACCCTGTTGAGCATTGCTGAAGACAGAGGCCTGTGGAGATCTCTAGCTACCTCAACGTCTGGTGCTTCCGCAACTCTTCTCAGTAATAATCACGATTATTATGTTTATTCATGTTTATGTCTCACATTATCTCGCGATGAAAAGACGTTGAACAAAACCACTGAACAGAACTGAACTGGACTGGCAGCTCTGCATTCTGCTTGTCATGGGACATCAGCAATCATCAACACTTTCCCTGCCTACCATGGATTCTGTGTGACCAGGTTCTTCGAGGGAAAATTAAAAAAAAAAAAAAAAAAAAAGAAAAAAAAAGAGAAAAGCAGCAAGAATATAATACAGCACTGATATTGCAAGACCGGTGTTCCTGTTCAGAACCTCTTGCCATGTCACTGATGTGTGTAGAAAGACAAAAAGATACACCCGAAGGCGCGGGTGGACCCAGAGAAGTACTGTTTGTTCTGCATTTGAGGACAATACTTCTCTGGTCCCATCCGCACCTTCGTGTGTGTGTGTGTGTGTGTGTGTGTGTGTGTGTGTGTGTGTGTGTGTGTTTCTATATTACCGTCAAATCCAAAGTCACCAAAGCTGATTCGTGTCTTCATGTTGATTTGGACAAGTAAAACCAAATTTTTTTTCAGGGCAAGAAAAAGGGGAATGACTAACTATTCGCTGAATGATGCGTACATACATACATACACATACACATACACATAAACATGCGCGCTGTCATTCTTGTGGATCGATGACAGCTTGCACCGATCAAAGTGACCCTGCGAATCAGGCAACACGATCTGATTCTGGAGCGTGGGTGGCTCGGTGGTAGAGCACTTTCGGTCGCAGTCAGACGTTGGGAGTTCGGTCCTGGTGGCGCACCCAACATAAACACTGACATGTTGAGGATATGAATGGAGAGAAAAAATAAAGAGAGGTACTGCGATCCGTTCCGTTGGTTTATAGGGAACTGATATCCCCTTTACGAAATCCGACAATATGCTCCAGTGAAGTGTTCGAAGCAAATAGCGATA
>JADBJO010007904.1:32500-57500 GCA_016801955.1 Conus betulinus
TGATCCCGGTAATCTATGGGTCGCGGGTTGGAATCTCTGCTGTTCCGTTTCGGTAGGTGGTTCGGGGTGGGGGGAACAGGTAGGGTGAAGGAGAGGAGGGGCAAGTACCGTCGGAGTTAAGATTGATTCTGACTTCATATCCCGAAACCTCCATTCGAGTGAGACTATTAACGGACGGGACGTTATGTGCGTGAATGCACGCTTTACTTCTTGCGTTGACGCAAAATTACGTCACCACCTTTCGGAAGAGGCCATTTTGGCCGTTGGTATGGATGTTTATACGCATCGTATGATTCTTCAAAAAAAAAAAAAAAAAAATATATATATATATATATATATATATATATATATATATATATATATATATATATATATACAGAGAGAGAGAGAGAGAGAGAGAGAGAGAGAGAGATTTAGAAGATAAGATATGTTATATATATATAGAGAGAGAGAGACTATAAGCTTGCTGAAGGTTAATTTTGAGAAGCATTTATTTATTCCCCATTCACCCACTCAAGCACATACTGTCAGTTAGGCAGAATCATCTACCACTGCAGATATGAAGGCTTATCACCCCCCTATTTCTATAATCTGAGACATAAGAGCAAGCTTTGTTTATAATTCAATATTTTTTGCAGTCAATGCAACACCTAGCTGCTCTGTAAATTGCTGGAATGGTGCTCGGTACTTATCTTTGGAATTTATTGTTTCATTGTGTATATATATATATTAGAAAATAAAAAAAGTGTCGAACAAATAAATGACAAACTGTTATCCGCCTGAATCACATGAGAAACGAGTGGCTCTACCAAGGTAGACAGGATATATATAGCACGTTTCGCCCAATCACGTTTCGCTCAATCCTTTATTCTGGCGCCTAACTGCGAATGTCCCTTCCCTGGGCTCCAGAGGTCCTAAGCGTAACGTTTCACCTTGCATTTTTTCTCACGTCCCGCCTGAATAGTATTTGTCCCGCTTCAACGACGGCAGCGTGTACATGTGTGTGTGTGTGTGCGTGTGTGTTGGCAGGAACTGATGAACTGTCGTGTATGTGAGTTGGATTGACCGAGTGTTGTGAATGCTGTGAACAGTTTGAACTATCCCAAAGAATAATTATATGATCATACATTGGCTACATGGACCGTCAGTGTTGTTGTACTCTCATCCTCATCCTTATCATTTGTATATACATGCGAAATAATATTTTCAACCGCAGATCAAATCCACGACATATATATTCTATAAAATCAATGGTTTTAAGTAACTCGATAACAAGCTTTGGGGCGTAAATGCGATGGATGTGTGAGAATGAAGTCGCATCGGGCGAAATGTGATTGAGCGAAACGTGACTAGGCAAAACGTAAGGGGACAAAACGTCATTAGGCGAAATGTGATGGGGCAAGAAGCGATGCATCGGGTAGGCAGCCCGCTGCCACGAGGGCGTGCGCGGATTGGAAAGCGCGTAGAACTTGCCTTGAACCAAGGATATAAGGACTCAATAGCAATCACTCTGTTTCCTAACGCTGTGCGAGTGAGGAAAAAAAAAAAGATCAAGTGGAATAATGACGTACGATGTGATTCTCTCTATCTATAGGACGTCCACAGTGCAACCCGGAGATACTCGTGTTTGAACTTGGCTTCTCTTTCAGCATCGGACTTCTGCTTACCCCCACCCCCCCCCCCCCCTCCTTTCTCTCATCCCCACGCCCCACTCCCTTGACGTGGAAACATCCATGACATATGCCCAGCTATGTGGTCAGTTGGGCCATACCTAAATCTGAAACGCGAAGCTCGACATGAAATTCATGTTGATTATAGCCCAGCCGACAGCAGGGAGCCTAGCAAGGCGGCCATCTCGTCAGTTCCTTGAATAGCTGCTGGTAAAAAAAAACAAAAAAAAATAAATAGAAAAAAAAATAAAATAGATAAGTAAACAAATATATAGATAAAAATAAATAAACAAAAAGTTTGAAACCAGATGTTCTGAAAACACATCAAAATTGTTTTCGTAACATTTTCTTCCGCAAAACTTCAGATTAAATGAGGACTTTTTCTTTCTTTCGGAAACTCAAAAAAAAAAAAAAAAAAAAAAAAAAAATCACATCGGATGGAACATCTCAGAACAAGATTGTCATGGCAGTAGCTACCTACTACTACTGTAAGGCGTTTTTTGTCTGACATCATGTATGTGCAAACACTCTGTAAGAACATGTTTTTATAGAGAGTGGTGTGCATCGCATGGAATGCACCACACAGCTACTACACCTTTGAAAAGATACTAGTGGTTGTACAAACACTGGCCGCCTTTGTGTGATCTCCACAAAACTCTTTCTTCTTTGTGGCCACATGGTGACAACATTTCACACTTAAGCTTTTAAAACGCATTTCAAAAACGGTTTTGTTTTGTTTGTTATGGTTTTTTTTTTTTTTTTTTTTTTTTTTGTTAGTTCCGTCTGCGTGTTCGAGTCTTCTCTTGCAAGAAGCCTTGGACATAGGTCTGGACTGTGGGAGCTGATATCGATTTGAGGGGGTAGAGAACCTGCGCGATTGGCAACTTGATTAGACACACACACATGTTTTATTCATGTGCAAATAAAACAGACGGAGTTTTAAATTAGGAAGTAAACAGTTCAGTCATCCCCAAGCTTCTTTCCGCTTTCAAAGTCCCTTCATCTTAGGTGCTGCAACGAGAAATGTTCTCTTTTAAGGAAATCCTCTCTCTCTCTGACTGAGTGAATGTGTGTGTGTGTGTGTGTGTGTGTGTGTGTGTGTGTGTGTGTGTGTGTGTGGTGTGTGTGTGTGTGCGCGCGCGCGCGCTCGTGTGTGTGGGAGAGAGAGAGACAGACAGACAGACAGACAGACAGACAGAGTGTGTGTGTGTGTGTGTGTGTGTGTGTGTGTGTGTGTGTGTGTGTGTGTGTGTGAGAGAGAGAGAGAGAGAGAGAGAGAGAGAGAGAGAGAGAGAGTGTGTGCGCGCATGCGTTTCTCAACAATTAATCAGACAAGCATTTGTGAAAAAAAACACAATCGTATCAAATACCGATCTCTCCTATGTAATCACACTTTCCTCCATTTACATGCCGCCTATATTTTCTTACTTTTTTTTTTTCATTTTTGTTTTGACTTATGAAATACCACTCTTTCGATGTTTTTTTTTCCCTGCACTTTTTCAACTACAGAGACTACTCTCTCTCTCTCTCTCTTTAAATGACACATCGCTTTTTTTTCTCCTCCTTTTTTTTTTTTTTTTTTTCTTCTTCTTTCCCTATGGTGTACGGCTCTTCGTGACTGACGCATCGTTCTTTTTCGTTTTACGTGTTGCTCTTTTCTAATGACTGATCGCTTCATTATTATCATCATTATTATTATCATTATTATTATGTTTTGCTCTTTTCTAATAAAGCACCGCCTTTTTTTCTGATTACAAGCCTCTTTTTTTTTTTATAACGTTCGCTCTTTTGTAATCATGCACCGCTCTATTTTCGTTTGACGTGCCGGTGTTTTTATACTGATATGCCTTCGTTTCCTACTTATGTTTCCCTTCTTTTACTTCGTTCACTTTTTCTTCATGCATTTTTTTTTTTTTTTTCATTTCGCATCGCTCTTTAAGCTGCTTATATCACTGTATTACTCTAGGGTCTTTTTTCGTACCGGGCTTTTTCCAATGACGCACCGCTTCTTTTCTTTTCTTTTTTTTTCCCCTCTTCCCCCCTCCCCCATCCCCCACCCCCGCCCCGTTTTTCCTCCAGTGTACCGTGAGCACAAACATGTTTCTATTGATAGACATTCTTTTACGCTCGTTGTTGACGATATTCCCAGCTGACAGTTAATAATGCTCGGCCGTTTTTTTTTTTTCTCCCACGACCCCTCCCACCCCCCCCCCCCTCCCCCCCGACACACACCCCCACCCCCCCCCCACTCCGTCCCCCGGCACCAGAGTCCCACTTCTCTGCTTTGTCCCTCTTTGCCTGGGGGCTCTCTCTCCCGCTGACAGGTAAGGTCGTTTCAATGGATCACGAGGCGGCGCGTGTCAATAGATCGATTTGTTTGGTGAGAGCGTGTGGGGGTGGAAAGGGGGAGGGGGAGGGGGTATATACACACCGGCACTCTATGTGTGTGTGTGTGTGTGTGTGTGTGTGTGTGTGTGCAAACAAGCGCACGCGCGTTTGTGTGTCTGTTGTCTGTGTTACGTGGCAGGGGGGTTGCGAACATCGCGGGGTGTGTGTGTGTGTGGGTGGTTTACTGTCTGTTTGGTGTGTGCGTATGATACATCTGTGCGGATAGGGAGGGGGGGGGGGGGGGGGGGGGGGCGAAAGGAGACGGCAGTAGGAGGGAGAGGTACTGCGCGCATCAGTTTTTGTTTTGTTGTGGTAGCGTTTGAGAGAGAGAGAGAGAGAGAGAGAGAGAGAGAGAGAGAGAGAGAGAGAACAAACATATGAAAAGACTTGCATACAGAACTAGTACCGAGACAGAGACAGAGACAGAGAGAGAGACAGAGAGAGAGAGAGAGAGAGAGAGAGAGAGAGAGAGAGAGAGAGAGAGAGAGAGAGAGAGGCAAGGCAGGGAGGGAGCGCGTACTCATAGATATCAATTCAAACATGAATACTGCATACACCACGCCAACATACGAGCGCTCACACACAATTCACACATTCATTCAAACATTTACATGCAAAGTATCCAGATAAAAACAAAAGAGAAAAAGTCCACATTTAAAAGAAGTTAAACAACAGTAAAAAGAAAGAACACACACACACACACACACACACACACACACACACACACACGAAAAACCGCCAACAACCTTTCCAATCCACAACAATAAAACCAGTCCACAAACTCCAAGTCATGATTTTCGTCACCTTTTTTTCACTCTCAACAACATGATGTACATGCAAGTGCGTACTGTGGTGCCACACACACACACACACACACACACACACACACACACACACCAGAGCAGTACCAGTCACACCACTTCATTGGGACTTTTCTCGTTTGGTTTTACAGTTTCTTCAAATATCCATTCACAAACTCCTTCAAATGCTCACGACAAAAAACAAACAAAATAAACAAACAAACAAACAAAAAAGTCATCAATTCAAAAGCCAGTGTCAATAAATTACAAGGTCACAAAATTCCTTTGGCATTCTGTTTTCACCCAAAACAAAAAGGTGTAAGGGGAGAAAAGCAGGAACAACAAAACAAGTTAAAACAAAAAATGGCATGAAAAGAGAGGAAATGGATTGCAAAATAATCATAACCATTAGGTTGGGACTGTTGTACGTTATTTCCTATTCAAAAAAAAAAAACAAACAAAAAAAAAACAAAAACAGAACGGATCTGTTCCAACCATTCTTTTTCCCCTCTCCATGTCTTAAACTGCAGAACAGAACGCGGAGGAATGAGAGAGAGAGAGAGAGAGAGAGAGAGAGAGAGAGAGAGAGAGAGGAGAGAGAGAGAGAGGAGAGGGAGAGAGAGAGAGAGAGAGAGAGATGTGTGTGTGCTTGTGTGTGTGTGTGTGTGTGTGTGTGTGTGTGTGTGTGTGTGTGTGTGTGTGTGTGTGTGTACCCGTTTAGTAGTTTGCTTTCTGGGTAAGTATAAAACCATAAGTAAGCGACTTGCCTTAAAAAAAGAAAAAGAAAGAAAAAAATAAACAAAACAAACAAACAAAAACAGAAGAAAAAGCCCAACAATGGAAAACCGGGCAACATCGATCTTTCCGTTTTACACACGTACCGTGTGTTGGAACGCTACTCAAACATGCTTCTCGTTATTTTCCTTCCTAACTTTAAAAAAAAAAAAAAAAAAAAATCGTTACAACCATCACGACAGTACGCGACCTTCACTCGATGTTCTCCAAGCTTACCTTTCGTTACTGTTCCCATGGGAAGAAGCTCCTTGGCAGAGCAATATATCTGAAGTGCACACATCCAAATATTTAGACATACACCCAATAATAAATCCTAGTCGACACTCGACAAACACAGCTCCGTTCCCCGCATGTGTGTCTAAACTCGCCGCTCGGCTTCTGCACTTCTCGTTCCTATAATCAAAGATTCCTGTGTGTATGCGCGTGCAAAAAAAAAAAAAAAAAAAAAAAAAAGGATATCAGGCAATGCCACAGTTGGAACTGCCGATGTGTCAAAACGAAATGAACGTGTTGCCAGTAAGTTCACATATTGGTCTTTATGACACATGTGTTGCGAGATGAAGATTACAAAAAAACAAAAAACAAAAAAAAAGAAAAAAAGTAAGAAAGACAGAATGAAAGAGAGAAAAAGCCCACGTCGTTATCTCACTGCATGACATGCACGACCAGTCTGACTGAAAATCGAACGTTACACGTTTGATTTTGGAGAGAAACCCCCCCCCCCCCTCCCCCCCCCCTTTCCACCAGAAGACCAGCTTAATCAAAATCACTGTATACGATCGAACATGCAATGAATGAAAAAAAAAAAACATGATGACACAATCCATAAATAACCTGCGCACATCCGTATACCAGTCGCACGTGCAGCTTTCCGTCCGCTCATCCATCCACACACATCATGATTTCGAAAAAAAAAAAACAAAAAAAAAAAAACGGGACAACGGTGTCAATAAAGAACAAAACAACAGAATACTGATTCTTTGGGCAGCACAACAGCATTATTCATAATACATAACAATGCTGTACACATTGTATGGTATGACAAGACGTAACGTCGAGTGTCACGTCACCAACAGCAGAACGTAAGACTCACAACAGTTGTCTTACAAAGAAAGAAAGGCGGGGGGGGGGGGGGGGGGGGGGGGGGGGCAAAGCAACAATGGGGCTGACAGCAACGCCAGCCAGTGGAAAGTCAATCTTAGGGTTTTAGTTCGGGTGGGCTTTCTTCGAATCTCGTCCCAGATTTCGTTTACTGTCCCAGATGTTGTTTACTGGTTTCTTGTACTTCTTTCTTAGCTTTACTTCTTTGTCATCCTTCGGGTATTTATTGCCCTTTGTCGCTCTCCAGCGCTACAATGGACACAGATCAAGGAAGAAGTTCAAATTATAGCCCAGCCAAACCGCGGTGTGTGTGTGTGTGTGTGTGTGTGAGAAAGTGGGGGCATATCAGGGTTGTCGCATTGCAAACATAGATTCCACACACACACACACACACACACACACACACAAACGATCAGAAAAAACCCGAGGGCTTGTTCCTTTCTTGACAAAAAAAAAAAAGTTGCGCAAGTAAACTTTACATATATTCATCTAGACAATAGGATTTGTATAGGTATGGGTTTGAAAAAATGAGAGGTGGGAGGGGAGGACACAGATTGTGTGTGTGTGTGTGTGTGTGTGTGTGTGTGTGTGTGTGTTGGGAGTCGGGGTGCGGGAGGAGGCTAGTGTGAGCCAAATTAAGGTCACCATCCACCGAGTGGAAAGGAAATCACACAGTAGCGTGCTTGCGGATACCTTACAGGTGTTGGCTACAACCCTGTACAGCGCTACGCTGTGTGTGTGTGTGTGTGTGTGTGTGTGTGTGAGTGTGCGAGTGAGTATCCGCGACTCTGTCTTGACTGCGTTTGTCTGGACAAACTGTATCTCTATTTGTCGGTTTGCCTGTCTCTACCTTCCCTCATTCCACTCCCTACCCCCCCCCCCCACCCCTCTCTCTCTCTCTGAGTGCACGTAAGCGTGCGCGTAATTGTACATCCACATGCGCGCACGTGGAGAGAGAGAGAGAGAGAGAGAGAGAGAGAGAGAGAGAGAGAGAGAGAACAGGGAGCGGAGAGAGACGTTTGTTTTTCAGCTAAGATTTGCTCCGAGGGCTTGGCTCCCCCACGCCTGAGCGAGCGGACAGGGGTGGAAAAACAAAAAACAAAGCAAAACACCATGGCTATGCCAACGTGAATTCTCTTTTCTACTACGGGAATCCTGTGTAACTTGACATTTTGTGAGAAACCACGAGGGCGAGTTTCCATTCCCTTAAAAACCATTGAGAACATTATCAATTATTGCGCATGGAAAAAGTAAAAACAGATTTCATTTTTTAAAAACCTGTCAAATGAATAATAAATAAGTAAATGTATACAATAATGATGGTAGGTAAACTTGAAATGATTTCCTTTCTGGTCTCTAGTTCTTGGGGCCCTCGTTTCACTTTGCTTGTTCGAAAGCTGAAGCGGGTTTACAACGGAAACAAAACTGAATCAGGAACGAGATTGTGTAACACTTTTAGTTTTTGTCTTTGTCTCTACCTGTTGCATCTAATGTAACTTTGCTAACGGATTTTGCTCCTGCTTTTTTACTCAGCGCGCAAGCACGCATAGGCATACACACAAGCGCACGCGCATCCCCCCTCCCTCCCTCCCCCAAAAAAAAAAAAAAAACAAAAAAACTCCCAGTCCTTTTTTGTTGTTTTGGTGTACAAACATCTGTAGTAATGCTTGACCCAACCATTGACTAGAGTGACAAGTGAGGACCGACAACTGTTTCCTTTCCTCCATGTATGTATGTATGTATGCATGCGTGCGTGTATGTGTGTATGTACGTATGTATGTGTGTACGTATGTATGTATGTGTGTATGCATGCACACCCTGTATGTGGCTGCAAGGTTGGCTGGGCTATATAGCATACATGAACACATCTCGACTCAACACAGACCCTGTAGTTTGCCTGTCTTCCAGAATTCCGCTTTCAGTTGTTAAGCAGGACAGAGAATGGAGTAAAAAAAAAAAAAATAAAGAGATCTTCATTGTCAACAATAACAAAATACAGAAATTAATAACCATATAAAACAATTATGATAATATTACCCATCAGCCTATTACCTAAACATATAAACTGTTCAAATTTCACTTTTTTTTCCAAAATGACCCACACACACACACACCACACACACCCCCCCCCCCCCCCCCCCCCCCCCAAATTATTTGCTTGAATTTCAATTTCAAAGTCTATACTTCATAAAAAAAAAACCAGCAATTATATCACCCATCAACCATTACCTAAACATATAAAACTGTTCAAAATTCCATTTTTTCCCTCCAAAATGACCACAAAAACATTTTGCTTGAATTTCAGTTTTAAAGTCTGTATGATAAAACAAACGATAGAACAGCAAGCAATACTCAGTATGGTTTAAAAACAAACACACATACACCAACCCTTATTTCAGTTATATTACTTAACGAGCCATTCCCGAAGCTCAGCGAGTTCTACTGACATTAAGAAGAAAATGACAAGGACGACCACAACGACGGAGGAGGAGGAGGAGGAGGAGAAAGAGCAGACATTTAACTCTTCTCTGGAACCCGTCAACTTGAACACAATCATAATGACAAAAAAAAAAAAAAAAAAAAAAAAAAAAAAATTCACTTTTTCTTTGTCCAAATCGGACAAGATGAAACCGCCATTTCTGCAGCCATCCCCATGAATCGACTTAGCTGGCGCATTCTCGCCATCACTAGCCTTCCCTCCCCCCACTGCTCCCCCCTCCCCTCCCACACTCACACAAGCATACACTTCGCATTAATCATCTCGAAGATCATTCACATCACTGAGGTAAAGGGGAAAAAAAAAAAAAAAAAAAAAAAAAAAAAAAAAAAAAAAAAAAAAAGAAAAAAAAAACTTGCGTTACTGTAGAGTTGAAATGCATTTAATGAGGGTGGGAATGGGGATATGATGGAACTATGGGGTAGAGAAGAGTGAGACATGGAGGCTTGGGGATAGGATGGAAAGGTATGCGTGTCAGTAAAACGGACGGAGAACTGCACACACACACACACACACACACACACAGAGAGAGAGAGAGAGAGAGAGAGAGAGAGAGAGAGAGAGAGAGAGAGGACGGAGACCCCCCGAGAGAGACAGACGGACAGGAGACAGAGAAAACGGTCAAACTCAGCAACCTACCAAAGAGGTCACAACCCTTGTGATACGCAATCATTTTTCTGTGGTAGAATTCACAAATTCCATTTCAAACCTAATCCGCAAGCACAACCACAAAATCTAACGCTGGACGATACAAAAAATGATCCACACTTTTCAGCCGTCGTATCAGTCATTGTAACATTCTGACACAGACGTGAAGTGGGATAACCCTTTAGGACGGAAAGGGTTCTCTCCCTTCCTGGCGCATCCCAGTGGGCACAGTGACACGCACTAACCCAGCAGCAGATGGTTGCCGCTCTGCCACTAATCGCATGGTCTCTGCCACAAATGTGCTGATCAGCAAATCAAACGCCAATAGCTCACTATATATAACTGATGAATTCAATCACTGAATTTTGTGTGCCAATTTTATTTGCAGGCTGCTCTCTTGTGGGTTGTGTCACGTGGGTTGTGACGTCACAGTATGGGAGAGATTTTACAGCATTAGAGAGATAGAGAGACAGAGACAGAGAGAGAGAGAGATAGGCAGAGAGAGAGAGAGAGAGAGAGAGAGAGAGAGAGAGGAGAGAGAGAGATGACATTGACATTGACAATGAGGGAGGGAAGCCAAATATTTAAGTGATTTGTCATTACTTTCCTGCATCAACATTCTACACACACACACAGAGAGAGAGAGAGAGAGAGAGAGAGAGAGAGAGAGAGAGAGAGAGGGGTGTCAAATATTTAAAGTATTTGATATTTTCTTGCCTTCATCAGCATTCCACAAAGAGAGAGAGAGAGAGAGAGAGAGAGAGAGAGAGAGAGAGAGAGAGGGGGGGGGGGGGGGGTGTCAAATGTTTAAAGTATTTGATATTTCTTGCCTTCATCAGCATTCCACAAAGAGAGAGAGAGAGAGAGAGAGAGAGAGAGAGAGAGAGAGAGAGATTTCATCTCAGCATGTTCCACCTAGATTCTGACTGCAACTCGCCGCCCCTACACGTATAGCAAGCATTACCTCGGCACACTTCCACGGCTTACTTTATAGCAGACAGAACCGAGAGGAATCCAATTC
Organism: Conus betulinus; assembly: GCA_016801955.1. Lineage (NCBI taxonomy): Eukaryota > Metazoa > Mollusca > Gastropoda > Neogastropoda > Conidae > Conus > Conus betulinus. The sequence continues at coordinate 43,421 of JADBJO010007904.1, forward strand.
CACCATTACCTCTTCTGTAAGTAAGCCTCACTCCAAACCCACCCCTCTCTCCCTTCTTAAAGCTACCAAACTGTACGCTCAGATGACCGAAGATAAATCGCAGCCTCCAACTGTGTGGACTATCACCGACAGTAGGCCATACTACCAGACAAGTCCCTATGTTCTTTCTCGACAGAAAGATAGTTACATTCAAATTTGACGTCCACGCCCGCCAGAGATGGTACAGCAGGCGGAGAGAGTCCACCTAATAAGAGAGTGGAGCTCTGTTGACGAGGGAAAGGATAGGGGAACCTTCTAAACGCGACATCGATATCACCAAGACGACCTACAGGTGTAGTGAAACTGTTCTTTTTTTTATTTTGGATACTACCGGGGTTCGAACTCACAAGCCCCGACTTCCTAACACTGCGCTTGACCACTGAGACAGACAACGAGAGACATACAGTTACTGGCCATTCCGCTCCCCCACCCTCTTCCTCCCCAGCTGTCCGAATCAAGGTGCATGCCTTTTTTTTCTCGATAGTCACGTTGGCCACTGATGTTTTCTCTCTTTTGGTTTTGGATAAACTCTCACACGACATGCTTCGTAATTATGTGTTCATATATAGCCCCCCCCCCCCCCCCCCCCCCCCTCCCCCCCCCCCCAAACTTTGCGAACGTACAATCGAAAAACACAGACTAATGAACTCAGGAATCCCAGAGAGGAGGTGTGTGTGTGTGTGTGTGTGTGTGTGTGTGTGTGTGTGTGTTAACAAGCAAGCTACAAGTTGCATAGTGCTGAATCCTACTGAGTCAGAAATGAGCGCAACACACAATACTTAAAATTTGCTCAAAAATATATTCAAGTTCTCTCGACAGGTGATCCTGATGTTAATATTTGAAATCATACGTAATTCATTTCTAAATCAAATCGTTTTTTAGTTGAATATTTGTGTGTGTGTTGAAGTGAGTGGTAGAGCCCATACTGGTAAGTGGTCTTGTGAATAACTAGTTAAGAAAATCCTCCTTTTAAATGTGCCATTTAATTACACTGAGAAGACTGGTCCTCTGTCTCTCTTACTTTCCCTTCCCTCTTTAATTTTTGTTTTGTTACTTGTTCATTTATTCATTTATCTACCTTTTGCTTTGGTCAGTAGATCACTGTATTGACTATAACAGAAAAGACAATGAGGCTTGAGGATAGTATGGAAAGGTGTACCAGTCAAATCGACAAAGAAAGTATGAAAGACTCAAAGAAAGTGTGAAGGAAAAAATTAATAATGAAAAAAAGAAACGAAGAAAGAAAGAATGAAAATGAAAGAAAGAATAGATCCTATAAGAAAGAAAGAAAGCATGAAAGAAAGGGGTAGAGAAAGAATGAAGAACAAGAAGAATGAAGAAAAGATATCTAGAAAGAAAGTGTGAAGGGAGTAAAGAAAAAAAAAGTGTCATGGGAAAAAAAAGAAAGAAAGCAGGTAAAAAAAAAAAAAAATGAAAGAATGACGAAAAGAAAGTATGTGGGTAGGAAAGTATGAACCGAAGAAAGAAAAATATGAAGGAAATAAAGACGGCATGAAGGAACAACAGCATGAAGGAAAAAGAGAATGTATAAAGGAAACTAGAAAGAAGGAAAGAAAGTATGAAGAAAGAAAGTATGAGAGAAACAAGTGCAAAGGAAAGAAGAAAGAAAGGGAAAGGTGTCTAGAAAAAGAAAGACTGTAAGAAGAAAAAGAAAAATAAACAAGAAAAGACTGATCATCGTGAGAGCAAAAAAAAAAGGGGGAAAGGAAGAAAGAAGAAAGTATGAAGGAAAGAAAGAAAAACGGTGTTCCCTTGAATTGAAATTGGTTACCCACGGAGTTTTGGGTTAATATAAAAGCATTGCCACCGAGCTTTTCAATTAAACCTGAACAGACTACTTTATCACAAAGGCTTCTCCCAATACGTTTTTGATAAAGGTAGAAAGACAAGTCAGCAAGGATACAGTAAGTGTGATCTCACTGGTGAAACAGGACAGATTAGCTACATGAAATCATCACGTCCACAATAAAACCCAGACTCTGTAATATCAAAACAAATGATAAACAGCCTCCGAATGTCATTGAAGTCAATGTAGTCTTCCATCCATACGAGTGATTATATGTTCTTTCTGTTGGCGGAATGAAATCAAGAGTTATTCTTTCTTTGACTGCAATTACAATTCAGCTGTATGATGTCCGTCTTACTTTGAGACTGTAAAAATGCCACCAAAGACACCCGAAGAACAGAGAGAGTGGGAGGGACGTCCGGAGAGAGGGAGAGATGGAGGGAGAGCAAGCGAGCTAGAGAGAGAGAGAGAGAGAGGGAGGAGAGGAGAGAGAGAGAGAGAGAGAGAGAGAGAGAGACAGACAGATAGAGAGAGAGAGAGAGAGAGAGAGAGAGAGAGAGAGAAGAGACACAGACAGATAGACAGACAGACAGAGAAAGAGAGACAGAGAGAAAGGCAAAGACACAGAGAGACAGACAGACTGACTGACTGACTGATAGATAGAAGGGTTGTAACCATGACTGAAATAACAGCTCTTGTCACAAGTGCAGACAAAATGCATTTCATGAAATGTAACCGTCATATTTCAAATCAACACGAGACATAATAATGGCCTTGGCTTGACACGAGAGAGAGAGAGAGAGAGAGAGAGAGAGAGAGAGAGAGAGAGAGAGAGAGACAGAGACTGAGAGAGAGAGAGAGCGAGAGAGAGAGAGACAGACAGACAGACAGACAAAGACAGTGAGAGAGAAAACAAATGAAGAAAATGGATAATAAGTGATTCATAGACTGATAGCTGATTAATGGACTAACCGATTCTGGGGACTTCATGAGTTGGTATTAATCAATCATTCCAACTCTACAGTAACACCAGTTTGTCACAATACAAATGCTCATCTTGACCTTCTTAAAGCCAAACAAACAAACATACAACAACACTTTGATGATAAACAGTCGCTGTGACAGTTCCTGCGATTGGTTTGGGAGGGGGGGGGGGGGGGTAAGTTGGGTGGTGGGGGTGGGGGGGGGGGGGGTTATGTATGTCTTTTTTTTTTTCTTGTCTTTCTTTACCCGTAAAGTAACGGTACACACTCGCAGCACTCTGCGGCTACGGTGTGTAAAATCCTCGGCTCACATACACCCCCCTTGCCACAAGTCTCGGCCTTATCCCGCCCCGCACTGTAACACGCTAATGCCGCCTTGGTCCGACAAATGCAAACAGACACAGTGTACACACACACACACACACACACACACACACACTACACTACACACACACCACACAAACCGCCGACATAGCAAGCAGGCCAGCCGAGGGAGGGAGGAGGAGTGTGAGGGGGGGGGGGAGGTGTAGGTTGTAGGTATTTCCACTTTGTTTCACTGCTATGTCGCCCGTGAACCCGACTTCTCCTCGCGCAGGTTGCTTGGTTGTTGGTAGGCAGGCTGGCAGGCAGGCAGGTAGTTGTTGGTAGGCAGGCTGGCAGGCAGGCAGGTAGTCAGGTAGGTAGGTAGGTAGGTAGATACTGAACCCAACAGGCCGGCTTGAAGCAGAGAAATACAGGCGACGGGTAAGAAACAGGTGTTAGCAAACTGGCAGTCACAAACATTACTAGACTATTCTTTGGTCAGTCAGCACATTATTCCGACCATACACAGTTCGCGCAGAGCAGCCTTGTTCGCTCTGCCACCACAAGTCAAACGGCTCACAGAGAGGAGGAAGAAGAAGAGGACGGGAACGGAGGAAGGGGGGGGGGGGGGGGGGGGGGGGGGGGGGGGGGGGGGCGGAGAGACCAAATCGATCAAAAAATTTATCGACCTGTGTTTGAGGGAGAGAGAGAGAGAGAGGAAGCAGTAACCTTCGCCCACCCCTAGTCCTTCTCCTGGCCTAACCGACCCAAGACACAGTCGTCCAGCCTCGCTCTGCTCTGGCCCCCGTCTCTTGGCTGGATCGATGTTTGTGTCCACGGGCACACTTCGCAGTGAATTCCTGAACAAACACCTCCAAACATGGGAGCACACAACGGCACAGCGACAGCGTTTGAAATGCGAAAGAAAAAAAAAAAATGAGAGAGAGAGAAGGGGGGGGGGGGGGGGGGGGGGGGGGAACAGAGAGGAAAGGAGAATACGGGGAAGAGAGAGAGGGAGAAAGAGAGGGGGGGGGGGGGGGGGGGGGGGGGATTCTGGGTTGTGCACGTTACAGCAGCGACGTATGCGGGAGAAAATCGACAAGAAAACACCATCACGGACGCTTCGGTGTGGCTCACGATGTCCATATGGGCGCCACCAGTTTTCTCACCAACCCCCCCCCCCCCCCCCCCCCCCCCCCCCCCCCTCAAAACAGCTCTGGAGACTGAACAAATTGAAAGTTTGGGGAAACGAAAGATTAAAAACACATCGATTTTTACCATCATCACATCACTGTTGTAACATCTGCTTGTATTCCCACCTTACATGTCTGTGGCAGTGCGCGCGCGCGCGCGCGCGTGTATGTGTGTGTGTGTGTATGGAGACGGGCGAGGGGGGTGGGTGGGTAGGAGGGGTGAGGGATGGGAGAAGCAGATGAACGACGGGACGGTAGAGGTAGGGGGCGGGTGGTGGGGGGGTGGGCGTAGCAGCTGACCAGCTTGAACACTTTGAATTCCATCACTCGCTGAGCAGCAGCAACACTGTCTTCAAGATTGCCTGATTAGGGGACATGCGCCCGTCCCAGTCCTTTGACCGTGGTGTCACTTTAAAGCCAAACGGGACAGATAAGGGAACTTGGAATTATCCATGCAAAGTCACGTCTGACAAATGCGTGCCCCCCCCCCCCCCCCCCCCCCCCCCCCCTCTTTCTTCTCTCTCTCTTCGCGCGCACACACACACACACACACACACACAATGTCGTCGGTTCATATATCTTCCTGGACTTCCAGTAAATGACCATGACCATTAAAAGATCACCTCACCCACTTCCCTCCACACACACTCCACTGTGACACACACACGCAACTCACTCTCTCTCTCTCTCTCTCTGTCCCGCACACACACCTATGATACATATCCACACTATGGCCATATCTCACGCCTCTCCACCCCCAACCCATATCCGCCCTCTACCGAGAGAGGCTACCCAACCATACCCAGACCCCAAGTCTCCTTCCCTCATACACACTATGAACAAGTCTTCCCACAGTTAACCGGCACGGGGCCCTGGCTCACCAGTTCCTTTACACAATGGTTTCAGAATCCGACTTGCCGCGCTTGGAGCCGGCCTTCTCCATGCGGATGGTCCGTGAGGAGTGGTGGGTGTGGGGCGGGTGGTGGGTGGTGCGGTTTGACGGGCACCTGCTGGTAGTGGTGGATGGGCACGCTGTACTCGATGCCGCTCTTGCGGCCCTCGGCCCCGCGGGCACGTCGCTGACACAACTTGCCCAGGAAGGTCTTCCAGGAGGCCAGCGTCTTGGAGGACCACACCCACATGCCGCTGGTGATGCCCACCACCAGGGACATGAACAGTTTGAGCATGAAGATCTCGATGTTGGGCGTGGAGTGGTCCTGCTTCTGGTACCACGAGTCCCTGTTGACGTACTCGTAGAGCAGGCAGCCGATGAGGCAGGCGGCAGGGACCGTGTACAGCACGGAGAAGATGCCGATGCGCACCATAAGCACCTCCAGCTTGTCCGTCTTCACGCCGTCGTTGCGTACCTGCTGACGGATCTTGCAGAGCGCCAGGAACCCGGCGGCCAGGAAGGACATGCCCAGCATGAGGTAGACGATGAGGGGCGCCACGGCGAAGCCCATGAGGGTGGTGGTGTTCTGGTTGCCCACGTAGCACACCCCGGTCAGCTCGTCCCCGTCCACGTCCCGCATGACCAGGATGACGATGGTCTTGATGGCGGGCAGGGCCCAGGCCGCCAGGTGGAAGTAGGAGCTGTGCAGCTGAATGGCCTCGTGGCCCCACTTGAGGCCGGCCGCCAGGAACCAGGTGAAGGTCAGCACCACCCACCACAGGGAGCTGGCCGTGCCGAAGAAGTACAGCAGCAGGAACACTATGGCACAGTCTGTGTTCTCTAGGCCCTCCTGTATCAGAATACTCTTCCGCTCTGGCTTTCCAGGTCGCAGGCGATATCCTCCCGCCCGGCGATCAGCCTGACGATGTAGGCGATGCTGTAGATGTTGTAGCACATGGACAGGAAGATGATGGGTCTCTCCGGGTACTTGAAGCGTTGGGAGTCGATGAGGAAGGTGAGAACGGTGAAGAGAGTGGACAGGAAACATACCCCGGCCCATATGGCCATCCACACGTCGGCGAAGCGTTTGTCCTCCGCAGAGAAGGCGTCATCCTGTCCGCACAACAAGGCGCAGCGCTCTGTACGGTTGATGTACACATACTTGGCGGCGTTCTCGTACATGCTGCACTTGCGTAAATGGTGCAAGTTGTTGGACACCGAGCCCGAGGGCAGGTCTGGGTACAAGGTGGTCCTGGGGGTTTTGTAAGAGCTGTGCAGGTCCGTCTCCACTTCCTCTCCAGGGCCGTCCATGCACATGTGGTTCTGGTCGTTGCGGGGTGGGAACTTGGAGCAGTTGAGGGCGGCGGGCCACGGGTAGCCGAACTCGTTCAGCACGGGCTGACAGCGCCTCCGGACGCTCTCGCACATAGGCCGGCACGGGCCGATGGGGTCCATCACCTTTTCCGTGCACATGGGCACGTACACTGAGCACAGGAAGAACTTGAGCTGGTTGGAGCAGCCGTACTGGATGAGCGGCGTGAAGGTCTGCAGCTGCAGCGAGGCGTCCTGCTGGTCTCTGTGGCTCACCAGGTTGGGCATGCCCGTCACATTGTAGCCCAGCCCTTTACACATCTGGAACCGGATCGGCTCGCATGTGCGTACCGCTTCCGTGCCCCCGGTGCCCGCCACGTGCTGCGACAAGATGCAGAGGGTAAGGGCACCCACAGTCCACAAGAGACCGATGCCCGACCCCCGCCGCCAGAGCCGGTGAGGGCAGGAGGAGGGGTGCCAGAGGAGCGCCTGGAGGTGAGGGGCACCCATCTTGTCTGCTGCTGCAGCAGCCGCTCTCCGCTGGTGTTGGCCGAGGTCTCAGGTTTTGATCCCCGAGCCCTGGCTGCTGACACGCCAACCCGGTCCATGAACACAGAACCAGCGACAGGACAAAGGCACAAGACGAAGAAGACACTCGCACTTCACCGAACCACCCAGCAAAACACAGCACAAGCCACACCACACAAAGTTGTCAGTGGGGCCCCTGTCTCATAGCGGCAGTCCTCCTACTACTACACAAGCCATTGGGGCAAAGGGGGGCAAGGCGAGACACATCCACGCACACACTACTTGTGTCTTGGTTTCCTCTGTTCGTGTCCTGACACTACTTCAACTCTTCGTAACGCTGTCCTTGCACGTTAAATCCTTCACCGAGAGTACAGCACACACGAAGTGCAGGTTTCCACGTTGCCACAGCATGCAAGTCCCGGCTTCGTTGTTTTCAGAGTTCTTCGCGGTAGCCAAGAACGGCTAGCACTGAGCTACTCAGATTTGTGGCGGCAGTGAAAAACCTAGGCTGGTTCAGGGTACAAGCTCGCGCCGCCACTCTGAAGGCCTGTGTGGCTTTCACACGCCTCTCAGCCAATCAGCAGCGTCGCTGTCACTGCCGGCCACGCCTTCCTCCACGGTAGGGGATTTCCAAGCGGCCGGCATCAATTGTACCTCGTTAGCTGTCAATCAAAAGGCAAGATGATGGGTGGTTTAGAGAGTGTGACACGCTGGAAGAGCGCGACCGCATTCCTCTACTAAAAAAAAAAAAGTTTAATGACGCGAAAAGAGAAACCTCTCTCTCTACGCTCTTTCGCGCTTAAGCCATTTTGATCAAAAGGGTAGTTACATTTCAAAGTCCAGTACGCCGTAGAAAAGCAAGCTGCACTTTTTGGACTGGTCAGTGATTCGTGACACGAATCAGGCAGAACACGGCAAATACATGTATCCATTTTTGCTATAGATATCAAGTATGATCAGCGAGCTCAGAAATGTTATGTAGTCAGTAGCAACTGAACTGAGCATAAGCGTGGTTATCAGACTGTTCTCAGGTTTTTGTTTGCTCGATTAAACACAGGTTATCTTCATTCATTACGGGCGTAAACAGACCAAATTGCAAATAAACACACAAAACAACGTGCAGAATAACACTAGTTTCACAAACAATATGAAACAGACAACTCAATTTTCGACAAATCTGTCTTCTTCAGAGGTTGCGAACACACACGCACACACACATGCGCGCACACGCGCGCGCGTGGGGCACTGAACAGTACTTCCCAGACAGCTGTTACGAGAATGATCCCTGCAGTAATAGCACTGATGGATATGATCACATTTTAGGGAGAGGGCTCAGGGGCTTTAGAAAGGCGGCGAGTATCATGAATTCACAGGTTAATATGTTCAACTTTAAAACTGTGATTCTGAGCTACGGAATGGACACATGGTGAGTGTGTTGACTGTGACAAATAAAGTACACTGCACAAGATGGAGGCTGACACAATGTGATTGAATATGAGTGGACATGAACTTAATGAACCCAAACGTTTTGCAAAATCTTTTTGGTCTTTGAAACAGAGAGTATTTTCGTGAGTTGGTCTGAAGGAGAATGTGTCAGTCTAGGAATAATACATTGATATCAGCGACTTTAAAGAATGAAAGATGAATAGATCTCGCGGTAGAAGTGAAAACGGTTTTGGCGCAGGACAGAATGAGTGGGAAATGGGGAGAGAGATAGGCTTGAGAAAGGATTAAAGTAAAGAAAAGGACAACTGAAGTGTGCGTGATAACATTATAGGGCAATACAAACATAATATCATAGTGCCATCAAAAACGTAAGCTAGGAGACGGAAGCAGACTGTTGCTGAAGACAAGCCAAAATTATTGATGACTTAACAGGTTTTGCGGGATAAGTTATTAGATTCTCCCTCTCTTTCTCTCTCTCTCTCTCTCTCTCTCTCTCTCTCTCTCTCACACACACACACACACACACACACACACACACACACACACACACACGCGCGCGCGCGCGCGCGCGCGCGCACGTAGGCACACACACACGCTGGCGCACGCACACATACTCACGCACGCGCGCGTGTACTCGTCATTAATGTATACATCAACATGACCCACTAATGCTGCAATAGTTTCTTAACACAAAAAGTTTCCAAAGGAACAAGAACCATTCTTCAAAACTTTCCAGCTTCATTTTTACTTCCTCCTTTTTGACATATCAACCATCCCAAACAAAATTAACCAGTGCACATATGGACCATGCTTTCTAAACCGCAGTCTGTTGTAAAAAGTCAATTCGGAAAAAAACAACAACAACAAAAGTATCATCCTTTGCGAAATCGTTTCCTAGCAACTGTTTTTTCTACTTCGTAGCATTCATTAGGTGGCCTAACACTACTGAAGTAGGAACACGGGATAAAGTACAGAATGATTGGGATCATTCCTCTCTGCCCACTCAGTCGCTCATGTCAGCATGCAGAAATATCCCTGAATAGAAAACAACACATGGAGGGTTAAAGTGGGGCAAATTGTTATCTACAGGCACGTTTCTGTCGGGGTCATTGTCAATGTGTGTGTGTGTGTGTGTGTGTGTGTGTGTTTGGGGGCGCGCGCGCACCCACACCCACGCAGAACAAAGAAGAGGCGTCAAAGAACTACTGCTCACTACCACCGCCCAACTTTCCTCTCTTTACCGTCATCCTTCCATTCCCCAATGCCTCACTTCCCTTTCCACCCTTGTTATCGGAGTACACGAAAGATGATTGCACGAGCCGGGCAGCTGTCAATCACAGGGGGACGCGCGCGGGCGATGATGGTGTTGTTGTAGCAGTGCCACTAAACTCGGCGACTCCCTGACACTAGCAAATCTACCCAAAAAACCAACCCACTCCCTCGCGCCCGCCCGCTCACACGCCCTTCCATCCAGCCACCTCCTCCTCGTCCCCCCCCCCCCCCCCCCCCCCCCCCCCCCCCCCAGCCCGAACATTCAGACCTCGTCGGAACCACAAGACAGACAGACCCACACACGGTACAGTATTTGCGGCGCTGCAAAACATGTTGTGAAGAACGGACTGTGCGGCTGGCTTTACGACGCGCTGTCGCTAAACGGCACAGTTTAATGCTTCATGTTCCACGCATACTGAAAACGCCATAAACCCTTACCTTTATTGGCGGCGGGTTGTGCAAATGGGCCCTCCACTCTATGAAGCTGGGAGGGAAGACGGAGACGGGAGTTAAGCGAACAGAGAAAGGCGAGACGCAAAGTGCTGAGCCGAGTCGAACAAGGGGTAAAAAAAAAAACACACTGGCTTTGAATGGTAAAGCAGACAATAACAAAAGAAAGCCGAGTGAAAAGGGGAGGAGAGAGAAAAAAAAAAAGGCCTGGGTAAGTAACTCGTTTAGGGAAGAAGGACCAGCTGGTGTTAGCCAAGGCTGACGAAAGCAGTCTGTCGTAGGCCAAAGTCGATAGGGGGGGGGGGGGGGGGGGGGGGGGGGGGGTGACGGTGGGGCGCGAAGGGGGGAGGGAGGGGGGGGGGGACCCGGTGGTGTTAAAACTCGTATTTTACAGACCTGAATCGGTGGACTTCTTGTGTGTGTATGTGTGTGTGTGTGTGTGTGTGTTTCGAAGGTACCTTGAACTATACATAAAATCACACTCACGAGGGATCAGTTTTTAAGTTTATAGGATAAAAGGTGTCATTAATCAAAAAAGAAACAACTTCAGTGTATCTACTATTCCATGAATTCTATCTTTCGGACTCGAAACCCAGCCCATCGAAAAGCAAGTGGTTTAGTTAGTATCAGTGTGTTTAAAACCATGAATTCTATCTTTTTGGACCTGACACCAGCTGATTGGAAAGCAAGCGGCTTCGCATCGGTATGTATAATTCCATGAATTCTCTTTTCGTCAAAAAACGAGAGATTTTAACGGGGGGCACTCGATAGATCCCCGTCTCGATAGATCCCCGTCACGATGGATCCCCATCTCGATAGATCCCCGTCTCGATGGATCCCCGTCTTGATAGATCCCCGTCTCGATAGATCCCCATCTCGAAGGATCCCCGTTACTGTTTCTGGATCTACCGAGACCGGGATCTACCGAGATGGGGATCTACCGAGACGGGAATCTATCGAGACGGAAATTCGTCCACATGTAGTGGGGGATCTATCGAGGCAGGGATCTACCGAGGTGGGGATCTACGGAGACGGGGATCTATCGAGACGGAAATTTGTCCACATGTAGTGGGGTATCTATTGAGACAGGGGTCTACCGAGATGGGGATCTACCGAGACGGGGATCTATCGAGATGTACCCGATTTAACAAGACTATACTATCATAAATTCTATCTTTTGTATTCAAAACCAGCCAATCGGAAGGTATGTATGAAACCATGAAGGTATGAGCCCCAGAGCCCTGCCATCGAAAGCAGGAATTTTAGCATCTAACGTTGCCAACATTCCCGGAATTAATTATTCTACCCTCAAGTCATGTTGTTTGCAGCCCAGCAAACCACGTAGATTACATCAGGGCTGAATTACACTATCAACAGGGGCACAAAGTGTTTTTTAAGACTGTCAAAGTTAGGCCTCAGTGGAACGATGCATTGTATCATCGATACGGACACAAGTCAATACTGCTGGTAAACAGTTCTCGGAATTTAGGACTGAAACACTGAATTTTAACAGCAAGGACACAAGGCAATATTGCATGTTTCTTGGATGTAGGACTGACTGCAATGTGAGTCTTTGGCGTACAATAAACAAGTACACGATGTTGCCGTTATGTATTTCCTAGAACTTATGATCAGGACATTGCATTATGCTGCTAACAAGTGCGGTATTGCTGTTAAATAGCGGAATTTTAAATTGGAACATTGAAGTTCATCATCATCAATGACACAAGATGATGTTGCCGTTGAATAGTTACCGGAAATCAGGATTGAAACATTGGACTTCATTATCGACAATGACCTAAAATTGTGTTGCAGTTTAAACTGGTATCTGGTCTTTAAGATTGGAATACTGGATTTTTCCATAAACAAGGACACAGGATGGTGGTGTCTATGTACAGTACCGGAAATTTCGAATCAAAACACTGGATTTACCATCAAGCGCACAGAACGACAATGCTGGTAAATAACTTCTAAAAGTTACAACTGAAATGTTTGATTTTACGGTCAAAGCCCGTATTGCCGTTATGTTCCCCGGAATTCGGGAATGGAATATTAGATTTACTATCAATAAGAACACTGGCCACTATTGCCGTGAACTAAAGAGTTTCCGAAATTTAGAATTGGAGCATCGGATTTTACAGTCAACGAGAACGCAGCAAGGTAATACAGTTTGATAGTTCCCAGAACCCAGAATCAATACACAGGATATTAACGTCAACAAGAATACAAGACTGTATAACAGTTAACTATACATCAGAAATTGGGGATAGTACAATCGGTGATAACCATCAAGGTCACAAGACAAATTCCCTTAAATGGTTCCCAGAATTCAGTGTTCGAATATTGTTTTATCGTCAACAAGAACACTGTTCTCACTAGACGTATTAGAGTTAAACGTTCCAAGAATGCAGCAATGTAACACTGGGCTTTACCGTTGACCAGGACATTAGACGCCATTTTCGTTATTCCCGGAAACCTAGAGATAGTACAGTAGATTGTCCTTCAATAAAGACACAAGACGGTGTTCTCGTGAATGTTTCCCGGAATGTAGGAACGGAATGTTGGATTTTATTATCAACAAGGACACAAGGCTGGTAATGGAGGGGGAAAAAAAAGGCAAAGGTTAACGGTTCCATTCTGGCCAGACCCACAGACTATCTAAAAGCGCTGTTTTTCAAGCGGAGTCATGATGACCACACCTAACAATACTTTACCTACATCGGATTCGCATGACTCCACACAAATATCGGTCTGATAAACAACGGATCTTTTACAGTCACATGTCGACAAGACGTAAATCTCGTCGTTCATCCAGTTGTGCTAGTGTACCTGTCGGTAGATCTTAGCTTTCATTTCGCATCCACCATCCACCCCATTAGCTTCAAGTTCACCAGTCTTCAACGCCTTACCCTTCTCTACTCCATCCACCCATTCCCCTTTCGGTGTTTCAGATTCATCTCAAAGCTGGGAGTATTCATACCTTCACTACAAAATTGGGGGGGGGGTGGGGGGGGGGGGGGGGGGGGGGGTGAACACTCATACCTTCACTACAAAACTGGGGGATACTCATACTATCAGCAAGAATGTTCAGCGGTATGCATCCTAGAAGTTCGCTCCTTTGTCATCACGGTCATCCATGCTCAGAGGAGCGTGATTTTGCGACAAGGTGGAAGCTTTCAAAGGGAGCGTATCCTCATGGCACTGGCTATAAACATTGAGTGCACAGGTGTCGGGTGGAGGTTAACGGTGTTCATTAATGACTTGCAGACTGAAGATTGTGTGGTTTGTGGCAAAAAGAAAAAAAAAAAAAAAAAAAAAAAAAAAAATCGAGTCTTGCGAGTCTGATAGGGTTGATTATTTTTTTGTTTTTGTTTTTGTTCAAACCACCGTTTTACAGCGAATCATCTGTTCGTGATAAGACAGACTTCTGAGACATAATATCTTATGCTCACATGCCGTTAGTCTAAGACTTTATATCATACGTACCTTTGAGAATTAATATCATATGTACTTCCGAAAATAAGATTATACGTACCTCTGAAAATGATGTTAAACGTACATTCGAAAAATAATGTAATACGTACTTCTGAGAAATAATAAACGTACGTCTGAGAAATAATACACGTACCTCTGAGAAATAAAGTCATGCGTACTTCTGACAAATAATATCAGAACTACCACGTAATGTTACCCCTTTCATGATTTTCTTCCACGTGTTTTTCAGCTTCAAAGGGTATTATAGTCCCATCTCCACGTGATCTTAGACACTGGTCCAGACCTACCTATCGGCCTGACATGTCCTCGTAAACTCGGAGTCTCCTTCAATGCATTAACGCATTAACAGACAAAAGCACTG
>JADBJO010007904.1:62500-65000 GCA_016801955.1 Conus betulinus
GTTTGGTTGTTCATCAGAAACCTCATGCCAGAAAAGATCGCCAGCAATGTGACTGAACCTCACCGAGGCAGTCAACGTTAGTGCAGGGCCTACTAACACTGGCTAAATCCGCGGCCTGGATTTGGCGTATGCCCGCCTTAACAGTTGTTCCGTACTGTGAGAAAGAAGTCAGTACTCAAGTCAGTTACTGTATAAGCTTACTTCAAGTACAACCGTAAGAAATAATGCGACACTCTAAAAACATTGACAACGCCCAATTCATAATGTCTGTTTTAAAAGTAAAATTAAATTTTGAGTTTCATAGCTCACATAAAATGGTTCGCACGCGCACGACGGCTGCATGGCAGTGGCTCGACCTCGCTGAACAGCAGCGAGTTGACTGGCATATATGGTTGTTCAATATGGCAGGTCACCTAATCTACTGAACAATCTCTCGCGGTATGCGATAACTGTACTGTGCTTGCTCCAAGCGGTCAGCAGTGACTGTGACTTGCTACCCCTTTGCGTGAATGGGCGAGCGGAGTAGGGGAAGCTGGGGGTATGGGAAGCTGGCGGAGGGAGGGGGATGGGGGAGGAAGGGAAAGCCTATGAAAGGACAAGACGCGGGTTGGGACCCGCTCCCTTTAATCATGTTGACAGAGCAGCGTCGACCCGATAAGGACACACGATTGTGACAAGGTTTAGAGCCCGCGAGTCAAACCACTCACGACCCGCACAGTAGAGGCGAGGTAGGGTGAGGTGGAAGCCAGTGTGGGATTGGGGCTGGGATGAGGGGGAGAGGAGTGTTTCAGAAATGCAGAAGATTGATTAGAAAGGACAGACAGAAAGAAAAAAAAAAAAAAAAAAATGAACAACAAAAAAAAGTCAAGTCAGACAGGATCAAGCCGGTTCGTTTCTGAAGAATGCCACAGTAGTATTCAGTCACCGTGAAGAGGAGTTGTCAGAAGTATGTGCGTGGCCGTTTTCCGACTCGTTGTGGAGAGTAACCACGCCAGGCCCGAAATATGCTGTATTTTGAGCCCATGCTGTCCACACTGCATCACAGAAACACACGCGTGCGCGCGCGCACACACACCCATACCCTCGCACAGAACCCCCCGTCCGCCTTCCGCTCCGCTATCCTCTCACACACACACTCTCTCACTCTCACACATTAGTGCATTCACTTCATCACCGTTTCCAAGGTGGTGTCCTGTGCCGCTTTGATCAGAACAGGCACCACTGAACGCCACCGAATTGCCTGTCGGCTGCAGAGCAGTGTCTCCTCTGACGGGCTGCCCTCATATTAATCGCACCCCCTGTAGACTGCCGCTACTGGGGCTGTGACAGGGTAACCTTGGTGCATCTTGTACAGGGAGCCGGAATGAGCGTCGTAGGATTAATACCACTGGGGTGGGGGGGAAAAAAATGCCACGACATGTCAGTTCAAAGTAAAGTGGCTAGAGATTCATAATATTCATGGAATTTCGGGAACAAACATTGTCATTAAAAGAAATCAGAATAACAGGAGATATCTATCGAAGACTTTGGATTTCGTCACGAGGAGAACAATGAAATGTTTTTTTATTATTGCCTTTCTTCTCATTATTTTTGGAACAAAAGACAGAATCGCACTAATGTGTATCTATATAAAATACTTTTAATATTTGCAGTTGAGAAAAAAAAAGGATAACAAATTTCTTTGATAAACCTCACTTGTAAATTACTTATTTATAAAAGCAGGTCAGCAGATACACTCTGGACATACAATAGCTTTCCAAAAATATATTAAAAAAACAAAGAGGCCTAGACTTGAGTAAATTGAAAATACTACAAATTAGTTGTGGTGTATCCGAATTTGTCAGAAAATTGTGATCACACTACCACGACACCTAATGATAATAACAATGACGTAATTACTTATCATGCAAAACACGTTGTTGGAAAGACGATGTTGCATTATATGAATCAGTTTTGTTTTTTTTTGTTTTGTTTGAGTAGGAGGGGGTGGCGGTGGTGTTACTGGTGGAGGAATGGTTTGTCTCGCATATCTCGAAAGATCCATAGGAGATGCAACAAGTGAGCACAGTGAGAGACAGAGGCGGGTGGAAGCGGGGTGAGGGATGGGGCGCAGGAAAGAGAGAGAGAGAGAGAGAGAGAGAGAGCAGGGAGAGGGAGAGAGAGAGAGAGAGAGAGACGGATTTCCAAATTAGACCATTTCTACCTTGAGCAACGCTCTCAGAGACGCATCCATTAAGTGGACTCGACTGTGTGGTCCCCAAAACGATTTTTTTCCACTAGGGGTTTATATTCTCGTGTACATCAGTTTGGATTAAGAAGTAATTAGGCAATTTCGGTAAGAAACTCCTTCAATGATATGCTTGTGTATATGTGCGTGCGTACGTGTGTGCGTGTGTGTGCGTGTGTGTGTGTGTGTGCAATTTGTGTGTGTGTGTGTGTGTGCGTGTGTGTGTGTGTGTGTGTGTGTGTGTGTGTGTGTGTGAACAAAGGTCATTAATTT
>JADBJO010007904.1:72500-92500 GCA_016801955.1 Conus betulinus
CGGGGAGACCAGCTCCGCCTGGTGGATCACACCTACGCTCCACTGATCAAAACACACCTGATAATCGCGGGGCGATTTGTCCTGAGCGTTTAACGGTTATAGCGGATCAAAGGCGTTGACCCCCCAAAACGTCCATAGCGCGTGCACAGACTGACAAGAAGACGGGCAGATGAATATATGGCGTTGTGCTGTTGACTCTAATTTTAGCTGTGTGTAGCCCCCACTTCTCAACATTACACTGGCGCAGGAAAAGGCAAACGGAACGCGACAATCCCCAAACAGGTAACTAGCTTTCTGTGAGCTGAAGGCTGGACGTAAATCTCACCATTCACATAAAGGTATACGTTAGAATGGCATGAGCTCTGTGTTCTGCATTGTACGTAACCATGGAGTCATGAAGAGAGAAGAATTATTGTATGAGAATTCAGCCTGAATCAGAGATGTAAAATTATCGTGTTGCACTGCCACTAGTCATGACACGGGAAATAAAACTGCTGCTGAAAGAAACTCAGGCGAATCAGAGAAATGGAAGACGGTAAACAAGCTGCGTTCTGATCACTTAGATCGAGTCGGAAAGATAGGTTTTATTGAACTTTAAAACGATGGGCGAGAGAGAGAGAGAGAGAGAGAGAGAGAGAGAGAGAGAGAGAGAGAGAGAGAGAGAGAGAGAGGCCACCACCAACACAAACTCAATGAACCAACGTGACACAAAGCATTGCCTTCAACCGCGAGTACAAAACGAACAAACCTGAAGAAAAAAAGACTTAGAACCAACTGAAACAAAAGGAACAAGCATATATAGACAAAACCGAACAAGAACAATGAAGGGGAGTTAAAACCTGCTTTAATTAACAAAACATCACTGGTAAGGTTAAGACAAAAGGGAATGCAAACCTAAGATAATGAACCCTACGTCACAAAAACAACAAAATATAAGGTTGAAACTACCTTGATGAATCTAACAATACTGATGAGAAGTACAAAGACATATATATCAAACTAATTTGATCAACAAAACAAGAATGACAAAGATGGAATTTAAAAGCAACAAGACAGACGAGAACAATAAAGCACTCATACCTACTTTTTAATGAACCCGACTTACTGACAAGAAAAACAGCAGGAATTAAAAAAATTCAAACCTATTTAATTATGCGCAACAAGACAGACAAGCTGAATACTGAAGGAATTAATACCAACTGAATGGGTGCAACAAGAAAGACAAGAGTAACAAAGAAGGAATTCAAACCTACTTGAATGAGCCCAACATGACATACATTGAGAATAATGAATTCAAACCTACTTTCATGTGCACAACAGGGCAAACACGAAGAAAAATATGAAGGAAATGAAACCAGGTTTGATGAACCCGAGAAGGCAGACTACAGAAGGAATTAATTCCTGTTAATGAACCCCACTGGCATGAAAACAAAGGAAGAATTTTAGACTAATTCAACAAGCCCGACAAGACAGGAAGTAAGTAACTCAACTCTACTTAATGAATGTTACAAGGAGGTAAGAAGAACAAAGAAAGAACTGAAATTTGCTTTAATGAATCCTACAAAATAAACAATGAAAACAAAGGACTTTTAACTTTGATGAAGGCGATAAGACTGACAAGAAGAAATCTAAACTTCAAAAAGAAGGAATTGTAACCTTTATGAAGGTGACAAGACAGACAAGATTTTCAAACTTTCTTTACTGAAGGAAAAAAAAAAAAAAACCCAAAACAAACAAAAAACGCACGTACCCCGTAACATAAATAAATACCAGTTAACAGACAATAATAACAACTGAAACGCTTAGGTAGAAAATAAAAGTTGGTTAATAGACCGCCAGTCGAGTGACACGAACAGATCACAAAATTAAGAGTAACGCGTTTTGACCTCTCGATCTTCTGAAAACAAGGCAAACACACGAAACAGAAAAGCACACGCACACACACACACACACACACACACACACACACACACACACAAACACACACACACACACACAAAGACCAAGCTGAGTTTGTTTGCACTAAGCGGGAAGTGTTATGAGACTCGAGGTCTCTTTACAAGGTGATAAGAAGCTGGGTAATGACACACAGGGTGGATGGGAGTCAGGATTTGTTTTCAATGAGCAAGGTCTGTGATAAGAGTCATGGTCTCTTTGGCTGTCGCTTAGAAGTTGTGTAACTGAGCACTGAATTGACTCATTGCTGTGGATTCCTATATAATTAAATCTCCTACTTTCTTTCCGTTTTTAAATGACTTTTTTTTCTCGTACTTTGTATTCTTCTTGACATATGTATTACCTTTTCCCTCTTTATCTACTTCACACATCTTCTGTTTGTCTTGCTTGAAGAAGATTAAGAGGTCGAAACGCATTGTGTCTGTTTTATCACCAATTCGTTCCATTCATTTGGCGGTCTATCAGATCAACTTTTATTATATTGCTTCAGCTCCCGTAAACAGTCTCTCTGGTTCAGTTTCAAACTCATTCGAACTTTTGGTCCAAACTGCATGGGATGTGAGAGAACCGGAAGACGGACTGGATTCGGCTTGGTTCAAGTAAGACAATGTTGGCACGAAGAAAGCGCCCTGTCCAGCAGCCGACTGAAAGTCGTTCATTCTCATTCTTCCAGAGTCTGTGTACACCTCTGTCTCTCCATTCCCTCTAGTATGTCCGTGTAGACTGCCATCATCTGCAAGCCCATTACAATGGTATGGAAACACAAAGACCCAGGCACAGAGGTGTACACACACACACACACACACACACACACACACACACACACACACACACACACACGCTTACGTCATTTAAATCTATTTTCATTTTGTAACATCACACTCACAGACCAGTTTTTAAACCTATTTTTGTGTATATTGCAAAACGATGTAATTTCAAACGAGCAGTGCAAAATATACCGAAGTATGCACACTGGTCATTTCACACAATATACGGTTAAAAAAAAAAAAAAAAAAAAAAAAGTCTCAAAGCCCAATGGCCAACTCTGGAGTGAACTGTCGCAGGTTCACCATATCCGAGGCATGCCATTACGGAAGGCGGAGCTCCTCCCTCTCTTTCCACCGCCCTTAACCTGACTTGAATCAAGTATCCACTGCTGCAGGGGGCAAAAAAGGGTTTTCAGACTGTGTCCTCTGATCCTGCAGCTGGTTCGAACTCAAGACCGTCAGCGCCACAGGCAAACCGTCTAACCGTTTGACTGTGGGTCCCTCTGCTAACAACACCATAGTATGGTACTAACCACCTCTCACAAGCGTTGTGAAAAAAAAAATAGTAGGGCTAACGACTAATTTTCATAAGCGCTGCCCAATAAACGATAGTATGGTAATGACTAATCCTCACGAGCTTTGCGAAATACATGATAGTAGGGTGATGACTAACTCTCAAAAGCACAGCAAAATACACGATGGCACGGTAACGACAAGAGGAAATGAGGATTATTTGAACCCGTCCACGATTAAACTTGTGTGTCGGCAACTGTGGCCGAATATCGATAATCTGCCTTTGAAACGTAAATGCCATGAACTTCACACTCCAAAGAAATGAATTCTCTTAACATTACCAGATTTGTATATATCACTGCAAACGAATTTTTTTTTTTTTTTTTTTTTTTTTTTTTTATGAAAGATCCAATTTAAAAGACCGTGAGTGTAAACTGAATGTACACACTGGGGTAAATTGAACCCAATGTGCACAGATGCAAACGGACTATTCTAATGGTTTAGCAAACGAAAACCAGAATGCAAAATTTTCAGCATTAAGAAATAACAACCTTATGTACATTCATTTTACACAACTCCCCAAACGCACCAAGAATATATAAAACTACAGTTACATTTCGTGATATTCGGCAGTGGAATAAACACTTCAAGCCATAAAACTGCCAATGTTTTGGCTTTTAACAGATATAAACTAAAATATTTATTTTAGATGAATTTACTTTGTGTGGCGACTCGCTGGTGTACGCATGCGCGCGCGCGCGCGCGCGCGCGCGTGTGTGTGTGTGTGTGTGCGTGCGTGCGCGCGCGCGTGCGTGTGTGTGTGCCCGGGTGTGCGTATGTGTATCACGAAAGTAAAGGAAAGGAAGGAAGACTATACATCAAATTCTTTTACGTTTGCTTATTTTGCATGTTTCATTTTATGGCAACACCAAGCGTGCAAAAGGAATGCAACAATACCAAGTGCATCGGGGGAAAAAGGAAACAAACTGCATTGCTTGAAATACTTGTAAGCCTGGTTCATTGCCGCTGTTTTGGCAAAGTTCATACGTTAAAATTTCGCTAGGCTAACCTGGCACAAGCAACATGCATCCATCTTTGACACCCGAGATTCTGACGTGAATCATATTTTCTTTCGATTCGCAACAAACTGGGCGCTAGTAAGTGCGAACACGAGCGTGTGTGTATATGCGTGTTTTAAGATCTTCAATAAAATGGCATGATACAAACCGATACGTTGATAAGGTGTTTAGCTTTATCATTTTTTTAAGCAGTTATCTACTGACTATGCAAGCGTCAGCAAAATTAAACCTAGTCTGATAAATAGTACCAGTAGTCCAATGTATTTCTGAAAATGGGGAGATAATTCTAGCTGATTTTGCCATTCCCGTTTTGAATGATTCTGTCTAATGCACATCCTTTACTTTGATGTTTCACTAATGACATCAAATTCATTAAGCATTACAGTTGCTAATGTGACTGGTAGTTTTGTTTTAAGTTTTGTTTTGTTTTCGCTATTTCACTCGTTTTAATGCCATAAAAGGATTTAATTAACAAAATTTCAGAATCATAAACGGAAACAACATTGCACCCTGTCATCTTTTTTTCCTTTGTATGCAGGCGATCTATGTGCAAGTAAGTGATATACTGCGAAGCAGCGGACCACATAACTCGAGAAATTAAATTTTCTTGCGGAATACTATAAATGGCATCGGTTCATTTGATCTTCAAGTTCAAATCACCCCTCATGCATTTCGAAATACATGACAGTAGGCGTACGAACAGATGATTTTAAGGAGGGGGGGGGGGGGGGGGGGGGGACAGGAAATGATCAGATTGCTATTTTTTTTTTTTTTTTAACCCTGCGTGACATTTTGTGCAAAGTGGACGAATCAATGAAAACGCTGGGCTCGGGAACTCACTGAGGAGACTGAACTGTGTGTACGCTTTCTCTGTTTAAAACGGGGTGCGGACTCGTTTCCACACCTGCTGAGTGTCGGAACATCTTTTGAAGATGACGGTCATACAATACTCAAGGACCATCTCCATGGACGTTGAGGAATGAAAATAACATCCTTGTAGCTTACTCAGGAAATTGGTTTCCTTTTGTTAAGCGGCTTACTCCGTTTTCCGCTGCTGTGCTTTAAACATACACAAACGCATGCGCGCGCACATACACTCATGCGTGCACACACATATGCACGTGCTCGCGCTTACACAAACACACGTATGTTTTTAATCTTTCGAACATGTGTAGGCGGACTATTGAGCGAAGCGTGTGGGGCTGACAGTTGCTTTGTTTTTTTTGTGTCTGCTTACTCTTTTCTTTTAATCTGGTGCCGATACCTTTGTAATGCAAACAAGCAGTGACAACAACAAATGTTACCAATGTAAATCAGTTCACAGGTGTGCACACGTGAATAGTCACACACACACACACACACACACACACACACACACACACACACACACACACACACACACACGCGCGCGCGCGCACGCACGCACGCACGCACACACACACGCACACACACACACACACACACACACACATAATCTTGGGCTAGATTTGATAGTTTGAACCTGGACGCAACAGAAGCAACTACGATCGGTTGTGGAAACGAAATTCCCCTATAGCATATTCTTCTTGTAAAACTTCTTGCAGATTCATCCAACTGTATTGCTGTCTCCCACTCTCTCCTCTCCTCCCCGTCTTTTCCCGTCCCTCCATCACCGTCGGGATGGGCTGTGTGTCCAATTTTTTAGAGGTGTAGAGGTGTGACGATTCTGCACCAAATCAATAACAATGGGAAAAAAAAAAAAAAAAAAAAAAAAAAAAAAAAAAAAATATATATATATATATATATACGACTGCACCAGCAAGAAACAGCGCTGCTGTTTTTATGCTTACCTTTTAATCTAACTTTTAACAAATATAATATAATATAATATATATAATATAATATAATATATATATATATATATATATATATATGGTGGAGATAGGGATTGTGGAGAGGGGAGTGGAGAGGGGCTGGATGGGAGAGAAAGTGGAAAAGACGTGCGTGCGCGCACGCGCGCGCGCGTATGTGTTATAATTGTTGAGTTTGTTGTGCCTGTTCCCTGCATATTCTCCACCAGTTTTACTGTTGAGTTTTGTTCTGACGATGCTTTTGTTTAAAACCAGAATGCGCTCTTTAAGCTGCTTGCAGATGTGTGTCAATCCTTTGTCTTTGATCTTATTTGTCTTGTTATATAAATAGGATTGATGTTTTTGGTGTTTCTCCATTAATATGTAATTGTGTGCAGAGATTTTTAAAATCTTATATTTAGATACTTCCAGCACATGCTCATCGAAATAATTTCAAAACAACATTCAACTATTTTGATCGCCTGTCACGCTCTTGGGGTTTGGCTTCGGGGTATAATCAATATTTACTTAGCATTCAAAACGATCATTACATCCTGTTGCTAAGAAATGGAAACCCAATCAACTTGGCCGGCAGATTTCCTTTTTTCTTTGATTCATGTCTTCATTTATGTATTTGTTTCTAGATGTGGAGATGTGTAGTTGTGGTGGTGTCGCAGGTGTGCACACGTGTGTAAAACTGTTTACGCACGCACACGGATAAACTTACTTTGGCGAGGCAACATTTGTCGTTGTCACTACAGACGTTCACCTTTATTTTGTTTGCATTATAGAGAGAGTATCGGCACCAAATATAAAGAAACAATAGTAAATAATCAGACATGCAGGATACAAAACGACATGTCTTCCCCAAAAAACCCTGCACATGTTCGAAAGATTATGTAGATCAACACTGAAACCCGAAGACAGTAGTTCCGAGGCTCGACGAATCGTGACGCTCGTCTTCGTGCATTGATCGGATCTGTCCGGAGACTTGAATGCGACAAGTTGGCGGATCAGAAATGTATTCAGTTATAGTTATCTTTCCTATCAACGTTGCTTACCATGTCCAGTCTAAGTCGTTTTCCGAAATCAGGAGTACGTAAACCGAGTGTGGTTTACTTCTCTTCCGAAATGGCGACTATTTTCGCTGACGCCATTCAATTATATAAATTCATTCATACACCCTATTTCATAGATCAAAAACGCAAAGTAATGGAAACAATAAACTGCACGTGCAACGCAGAAGCGTCTCCAACGACATAAAAGCATATGAGTGTGGAAAATGTGGACAAATCGGTTTCGTTCAGTGTCACGAACGTATGTGAGGGGACCAAGCAGTACGATCAATAATGGTACACGTGTATCAGCGGATTCAGTATCAAAGATTATGGGCAGGTATCACTGTAATTATATGTTCTTGTCCTACTGCTTACGTTTAACCTCTGTCAAAGTTTTGATCCTGCAGCGACTTCAGTTACTCTGTTTAAGCGGTTGGCATTCGTGCCTTCAGCATAGTGCCTTCAACGAGTGCACACACATAAGTGTTTATCTTATGGACGAAGTTTTTCTTACAGTTGCGTTTCTTACATCCAAGGTGTTTTAGAGATAAAAAAAAACGAGAGGAAAAAAAAAAACCCGTGGCAGAACATTTTTGCTTCTGATAGGCGGGTTTTGTTTACGTCGAAGTTTCTTACAAGCGGAGTATACTGTATTTAAAAATTGCATGGAGCAAAGTACAGTGTTGATGTCAATCTTTGTCTCAGAAGGAGGAGAAGAAGAAGAAGAAGAAGAAGAAGAAGAAGAAGAAGAAGAAGAAGAGAGAGAGAGAGAGAGAGAGAGAGAGAGAGAGAGAGAGAGAGAGAGAGAGAGAGAGAGACAAAATGAGAGAGATGGTGTGTGTGGTGGAGGGGATGGGGTGTGTGAAGAAGGGCGTGGTGGAGGAGGAGGTGAAGGAAGGGGTGGTGGTTGTAGACAGTCAGCACAAAGGTAACAGAATTATGAGCCATGCAATCACACAAATTGGCCGGGCGTGTAATAAGCTGGCCTTAAGTGACAAGGCAAGCGAGCCGATACAGGATCAAACGGGCAGACAATTAACGGCGATGATAGAAATCGCAACAGGTTGTTGCTCCGACTCGTCGTAAATTTGCGCATCGCAGCACGATGATAATGAGCGGGCTTGCAAGGTGCCACCGTTACAAGTCATCCGACGCTGACGCATTAAAAGTGACAGGAGTTCAGGGACAGGAGGTTTGTGGTGGTGTTCAGTGCTTGGATACTTTTATGTCGCCACCGTAAGGAAAACCTACCATGCAACATGGGTAGAGAGATGGGCGATAGGTAGGGGGAGGGGGGTAGGATAGAGATGGGGGTGCGGGGATGAAAGCGATTTAGAAGTTTCTGTTTGGTGGTGTTTTTGCGTGTGTGTGTGTGTGTGTGTGTGTGTGTGTGTGTGTGTGTGTGTGTGTGTGTGTGTGTGTGTGAGTGCAACATTCGTGCACGTGTGAAAAATGTATATATGTGTGTAATAAGCATATGTAATGTGAGCATGCGTGTTTCTGTGTACACCTCTGAGTATGTGCACTGTATGCATGCACGGGTGAGACATGTACATGCAGATGTATGTTTAGTGTACATAGGCCCTTTGTGTCCGAATGTATGCAACTCGGTGTGTATGGTCTGTGAATGCATGCTACAGTGCGTATGCAGTGTGTGTGTGTGTGTGTGTGTGTGTGTGTGTGTGTGCGCGCGCGCGCGCGCGCGCGCGCGCGCGTGTGTGTGTGTGTGTGTGTGTGTGTGTGTGTGTGTGTGTAAGTGACCCAACATTATAATTTGACATACGCCTACTTGCATATGTTTTACACACGAGTTCGTTAACATGCGTGCATACATGCACGCACACACATACTTTGAACACACACATGCTGATTCGTGTGTGTGCTAACATAGATACACGTATAGATATTCATTTGCATGTACATACAGATGGTACACACACACACACACACACACACACACACATATGTGTGAATGAATATCTATGCATGTATTCATGTTAGCACACACATGAATCTGCATGTGTATGTGCAAGTATGTGAGTGCGTGCATGCGTGCGAACGAGCTCGTGTGTAAACATACGCAAGTCGGTGCATGTCAAATCATAACGCTGGGTCTCTTATCGTTCTATTCATGTTGCTGGTAATTCCATAAAGTCTAAATGTCATAGCAAAGTTATAGTTTTGTCTTCCTTCGTTGCCAGTGTGAGCTTAACAACTCTTTGACATTTGTCTGTGAACTACCGACCAAACAAATGAGGTGGTTTATAATGTAAGCAAGCGGACAGCGAGAAACAATCTTAGAGTTATACATATGCTTAGCTTTGAAATGACGGTGCCTTCTTAAACCTAAAAAAAGGTCAAGCAATAAAGCGATTCATTCAGTATCACCCACCTCCCATTTTCCTTGACACTGACGCTGTATATAAAGGGAACAATGTGAGACTTGAAACAGACATACACAACAGCAACAACAAAAAAAAAATAAAAAAAAAAAAAAAAATCAATGCCGTTTTTTTTTCTCTGAAGCTGAAGCGAAAAACAAAACTGAATTGTAATATAGGACACATAGCAATTATTTATTTCTGAATGCTTTGGGTATGTACACATCAATACTTATTTTCTTAAAGAAAATTTGGTGATGTATTTATTTTTGTATACTGTAGGTTTGCACACATTCATTCTTCTTCATTGGATTGCTTCGAAAAAAAAACTACATCCACATACAAAGACAATTATTTTGTTCGTTTATTTCTGTATTTGTTTAAATAAAAAAAAATGGACAGGACATGGGCGTTTGGATCATGATAAAATCAAGAATTTCCGCCAGGAAGAACAATAACTGTTAAGTTCTTGGAATGCATATCTGAGTGCATAATTATACACGGCATTCAGAAACTGTTTTCAAAAAAAACGCCAGTCTGATCAACAATGGAACTCACAAGAAGAGAACACCTCTAAATCAAAACAAAATCACACAAACAGAAGCTGGAGACACACAGGAACTGCAGGGGAGAGCTGAATAATAAACTGAAGGAAGAGAGAGGAGAGAAGAGAGAGAGAGATAGCGAGACCGGGAGGAAGAGAAGGAGAGCGAGAGAGAGAAAGAGCGAGGGAGAGAATAGAGGGAAAGGTTTCATGGGAGGAGAGAGAAGAGAGTGAAAGGAGAGATGGAGAGAATGGAGGATTTAATAGGAGGCGAGATCGAGAAGAGAGGGACGAGAGGAGAGAGAGGAGAGGAGATTTTTGAGAGAGAGAATGGAGGAGAGAGACATTAGGGGGAGAGAGGAATGAAAAGAGAGGATGGATGAGAGCGAAGACGAGAAAGGAGAGGACAGAAAATAGAGAGAGAGAGAGAGGAGAGAGGAGAGAGAGAGGGAGAGAGAGAATATGAGGATGAGAGAATATGAGAAATAGCAGGAACGTTTGAGAAAGATAAAATCAAGAGAGGGGTGATGTCCAAGGAGGAGACTCACAATTAACCCAAAGATAAGCCCTTAATGTCGCTGGAGAGAACTCATAATTAGACCTGTAGAAAGAAACTTTTCAAAGAGAGGAGAGAGAGGACGAGAGGAAGGATCTGTTAAACCGTGAGGGTGGTTAGAAGAAGAAGTGGATTAAATTAACCAGGGAAGGAGGCGAGAGGGAGTGATATGAGAGATGAGAATTGGGAGATGAGACCGGCCGCAGAGAATTCTTCGACCGGAGGAATTAAAATATGGCCATGGTACGATTTTCAGTATAATGAATAAAGCGTTAATGTGAGAGACGGAATCTGTATGAGAACTCCTCGGAGGCCTGAGGAATTAGAGAGAAGAGAGAGAACTGCCATGAAAAAAAGTACTTTAGTTTTTATAACCTGTCTAGATGGATTATGGGTGTTTCAACTGTCTTATAAAGACAAGGTATTTTCATGTATAATGAGCGTGTTTAAATTTTCCGCATGCTTGCAGTCACACTAACAGTCGATTCAAGCAATTTTATGACTTCTGAAGTGGGCAACTGGAAAACCCGAATCTCCATGCTCTACTTGAAATGGTGCTGCCAACAAGCGGACGAAAATCGTCAGCGCCAGCCAGCTTGGGACATGGACTTTTAGAGTGAGTGTTAAGGTCACTTGGTCATTTCAACTGTAATCGACTGCTGCACATAGCTCACCGCGCGTAACACACTAAATATGAAGACCCACACAAGAAACCAAAACGCTCAGACAGATGTGTGTGTGTGTGTGTGTGTGTGTGTGTGTGTGTGTGTGTGTGTGAGAGAGAGAGAGAGAGAGAGAGAGAGAGAGAGAGAGAGAGAGTGTGTGTGTGCGTGTGTGCGTGTGTGTGTGTGTGTGTGTGTGTGTGTGTGTGTGTGTGTGTGTGTGTGTGTGTGAGTGAGAGAGAGAGAGAGAGAGAGAGAGAGAGAGAGAGAGTGTATGTGTGTGTGTGAGCGTGCGCGCGTGCGTGTTTCACATTCTGATGATCGCTCAACCTCAATAGCCATCCTTAATTTACATTTTGATAATGGGCGATAAAAAATCAAATCTATGAATTAAGCAATGCAATTTTCTAAATGCAAATTGACTGAAATTGAAAAGTCACGTGAGAGATAAGATAATGACGAAGCCAACGAGAATTACTACAACTGAGTTATAATTACCCCCTCGTCCTCATAAATTTGTACGATTTAATTACCCTGATTGGTATTCAGTCCGCTGTTCAACAGAACGAGGAAATGTAAATGATTTGGGATCCCACGAGAGACAATGCTGCATGTATACCTATTAAAAAAATCCCAGCTGGACAGACTAATCAGCTCGAACCAACATATGTCCAGAATTCTGGGAAAGCATTCCATCTTTGACTTCTTCCACCGGTAAAGGGTTTACGCACTTCCTCAGGCAATCCGCCCACGTCAGACCAAGCCACTGTGATCCCTGCATGCCGCCACACACTCACGAGATTGATTAAGTAATAGGATATCCTATTATGTTAACATGTTGATTACGACCTGCGTCTGTCCTTTGCCTCCTAAAGGCCAAAACAAAACACGTGATGAAAGCAGACTGTACTCATGTATCCCTTTCACTGAAAGAACTAGTCTAAAAAAAAAAATTACACCACATCCATCATACTCACATTCGTCATTCCACCAACAAATGAAGAAACACACACGCGCGCGCGGGCTTGTGCGCCTTGAGATTAGTACCAGAAGGTAACAGAAAATGTTTTCTTTGAAAATTGTGTTTGGTCAAAAGACTGCAGTTGTGGAATTGCTTTCCAAGGCAGACGAAGGAGATATCTACCGTGTTGAGAGTTTTCAGATATACCACACTCGCAGACGTAGCCAGTCACACGCAAAACACATTTTGGGGCCATTCGCACACTTGACCTTTCACACCTGGGTTGTGTGCACTTACCCTGCACAAATGCCACCGTTGAAGCGAAAAAAAAAAGATGGCATCATTTTAAGATCAATGCAGTGTAAAATTTCGGCAGAGGTCAGACATTAGCCTAAAGACAAGAATGTTTAGATACCAATGCAGATACCATGCCCACAGACTTGGGCAGTCAACCCAGCTGACATACGTGTACCGTTATCGACTGTCGTTGTCCTGGAGATGCCTACTCGTACGTCCTTTCACATGAGCTCTAACTTGACCAAAAAAAAAAATAATTAAAAAAAAAAATCCACATTCAGCTGATTTTAGAAAAGTCGTCGCGCGCGCTACCACTTTGCGCTTGCAATTCAGTCTTTCAATTCCCTGCATGTCTAAGTAATGAATACTCAGTGTGATTGAATCTATAACTGAACAGACGTCATTGAAAACAATCCCTATTTCGGAATGGAAGTAAGCCTCGCATGGGTTATTTACTCCTGATCCGGGAAAGCAATTTTTTTTAAATTGGACAATCGCAAGCAACACTGGTAGCAGAAGGCAACCCGAATAGACACACTGTACTATTCTGTCAACTGTTCGCTCGCAGTACAGCCGACAGGTTCTGCAAATGCTCGAAACCGCGTTGCTCAGCCCTTCAAGCCCCGAATTTGCTATGTCTGCAGGCTTCATAGGCACTGTAACACTGACCGTGTCCCCCCACCACCACCCAACCCCTCCTAATCCTCCACTTTCACCCACCTACTCGTTCTCGCTATCTGATCATTGTCTTGTCCCAGACGAAATGCATAAAAATAAACATTCCAAGAACAGCCCCATTACGCTTTTGTTTTAAATTACAGCGCAATGATTTGCGATTGGTACCTGTGTGTCTAAGGGTGAGAGACCATGACTGTTTGGGCGCATGTATGTGCGTGGATATGTGTGTATGTACTAGACAATCGGATTCCACGCACTTGATTAAAAAAGAGAGAGACATAGATAGATGAAGGTTAATTCCCCCTTTAGTTTATAACTGTTTTTCTTTCTTTTTCTTTTGTTTGTTTCTACATCAAGATACAAACTAGGTGGTTCCAACGGGATCGCGGAGAAGCCCAGCTCATGCAAAGACACAGACACGGGATAAAAGCAGTCACGGGGTGAGTTCTATGGCTCGAAATCTGATGTCATGCACTGGGTGTTGCATGCAGTCATAAACTATAATGCCATTGGTAGGAATCTTTAAAACACGTGAAGTGTGTCTTTGTGGTTTATTTTGCTAGAGATGACACATGGTTTAATTCTGATTATATGTTAAGACCATGTGAAGCTTAAACCTGTGAGATGGACTACAGGTAGTGTTTTGGCACATACTATGTATGGCGTATGACCACACACACACTGATCGAGGTTTTATCAAGCAAGGTCAGAGTTAAGAGTTCAGGAGAGGTCTGGTTGTGAATGAACCGTTCGAGTAGATTGAAATCGTCCTGCTTCTCTATGAAAAGAGCTATTTTTTTTTAATGTGAAAAGGGTTTCGTTCTCAAATTTGGGGTTGATATTTTTTTCACTATTGAGTGTCAACAAGGATAGTGGAAATACGCGTGACGTTTGGACTCCTTGTGTTCCTACGCCGTTATTGATGGAGCACAAGAATATAGGAGTGAAAAGCCTGGCAGACAAGGAAAAGAGGACGCGGAGGAAAAACGGAGGGGGGAGGGGGGCAGAGGATGGGACAGATACACATTATGTTTGCAGATAAACCAAAGCAAACGAAAAAAAAAAAATCCAACTGAGCCATGTATTTTTTTTTTTTCTTTTTTCAAAGGGAGCTCATCGTCAGACATACATAACATAAAGCTTTGAGTACAATATAGTGTTGCTGTGGCGTAAGAACCGGACGAGGAGTGTTGAGGGGGACACCCTCCCCCCACTCCCCCCTCCCCCTCCCCCCCCCAAAAAAAAAAAAAAAATAAATAAATAAAAAAAAACGGAGATGGGGATGGATGGGTGATGGGGAAAGCAAAAGTTTTATTTTTTTCTCCTTGGCTCATCACATGCCATTTTGAAACAAATACTTGTACAGCTGGTCAGTCTGTTGAAGCTGTACCTGACAGTGCCTGTGAGAATAGCATCCACAGAAATGATCGGTGTGGAGGCCCAGTTTAGCCGTCTCTGCCTTGACTTCACAAATTGCTGCTCCCATGGACGGTATTAAAAACCTAAGTGCATTCAACGACGATCTAGGAGAGACTCAAACTGACGCTGTATGTTGCTACATGTATTTCAAGAAGAAACTGACAATATCAATTTGAAGCAGACTGCATATGTGTCTGTGTCAATGTGCACTGCAAAGCAGGGGTGAGGGGAGGAATGGGGGCGAAACGTGGGGACTGGTAGTTCTAGGGTGCTAAAACCGCGCTTCCCCCTCTCCTTTCTCGCCTCTCATTTTTTCTTTAAACATGCATATTTAATGAAAAGACACCATGTAATCATGCGGGAGAGGCCTCTTGCTGCACCGGAAAACTTTACGCTCAGCATCGGGGGCTCTTCACCCTCAGACCTCCTGACTACGTGGTTGCCGCCATACCCCACCGGAGCCTAGACGACGACACATGGACCGTTGTTTCGGACGGGACACCTCCTGCCCTACTCCATTATCATATGAACCGTCTCTTTGTGAACACAGCTGCTTTAAATTACATATTTGTCTTTCACCACATTCGTAAGTAAGAACCATCTCCTTTCTGTCAGAAAAAAAAAAAACCCTTACTTTTACAATCCCTACCTCCAATTCCCCTCCCATGTTTTCTCCCCACCCCACCTTGAAATCATCCTACTCCACTGCGCTGAGGCCACTTTGCATCAGGGGGCTCGGACCTAAAACAAACAAAAAAAAAAAAAACAAAACCGCGAACAGAACGGATCAGTGCAGCAGTCTTCAAAGAGAGCTAACTCTTGTTCAAGCCACAGACAAAAAAATGCTCAGAAGTTGCTCCCCCGCGCTGATCCGCGCGCTGCAATACTTTAGGGGAGGAGACATCGGAGAAGTTAGAGAGGACGCTGGATGCAGTGTGGAACGCTGAATTCAGTTTATAGTATACGTGGTTCTGTTTCTTTTTTCTCTCTGTCACTAATGATGTCACTTTGAAGTAAATCATGAGTTGTAAATAATGACGCACTTGTTCGTACGTTGTCTTCTCTCGTCGCTGTCTTGTAATTTCTTATAGTAGCTGCACAATCGTATGCGTGCATACCAGCAAACGCGTAAACTGGCCAGATGGGGTGAGGGGTGGGGATGTTGAAGGGGAATGCACGCGATCGCCGACCTTGCAATGCGTGTGCGTGCGCGCACATGTGTGTGTGTGTGTGTGTGTGTGTGTGTGTGTGTGTGTGTGTGTGTGTGTGTGTGTGTGTTTCATTTAACTATCCACTATTCGTGATATTAGACAAAAAAAAACAAAAAAATCAAGGTGAATGTGTACGGAAGTAATTGCAGGAGTGCACATAACGTGTGTATGTGTATATGTATGGGTGCGCGTGCACGCGAATATATATATATATGTGTGTGTGTGTGTGTGTGTGTGTGTGTGTGTGTGTGTGTGTGTGTGAGAGAGAGAGAGAGAGAGAGAGAGTATGTGTGCCTGTGTGTGTGAGTGAGATAGTTGTGCATGTGTAGTGTGTGAATATCTTTACATAAGTCATAAATGAAGATTAACATAAAACAAAATACTTAAAACCAACAGGTAACAAATCAATTAAAGTCAAAACGCATGAAAGTAGTTTTAAAAAATCCTTTGCTTCCCCCCACCA
The DNA here is from genome assembly GCA_016801955.1 of Conus betulinus. Classification (NCBI taxonomy): domain Eukaryota; kingdom Metazoa; phylum Mollusca; class Gastropoda; order Neogastropoda; family Conidae; genus Conus; species Conus betulinus. Next base: position 88,875 of record JADBJO010007904.1, read on the forward strand.
CCTCCCCCCATATATTATCCACCCCGACCCCCCATTCCTTTCTCCTCCCCCGCAAATAAAGTTAATAAAAACGTTATAGGTATTTTCCAATAGGGGTGCGTTGTAAGTGTACAAAGAATTCATACGTTAAAGCTGGTGACTCTCAAAAATAGCCTGCACAGTGTATTGCTTCAATACTGGAATGTTTTTTTTCATATCACTGCATGAAACAATATGATCTGGAGTAATTGTGTTTCCACATATGCAAACTACGTTTTTTTTTTTTTTTACATATTTCGTTTTAAATGCATTAAGTTCCACCTGTACATTAATGAGAGTAATTTTCTATTAAAGTTAAAATTCTCTTTGATTCTTTTAATATCAAACTGTTCTTTACTGACGTGATCTACCATACTATATTCGAAAACTTTCCAGATAGGCGACTTAACTAAGTTGCACTGTTCATGTACTGATAGGGGAAATATCAAACAATTCTGAATCAAAACTATTTTTGGCTCCACGTTTAGCTGCCCTGTCTACTTTTTCATTGTAATGAAAAGAACAATGTGAAGGAATCCAACAAAAAGCTACATGGGTTCCTCTTGCAATTAGCATGTGTATCATACAACTTATCTCTATGATCATTTCAGGTCTTGTGTGCACATGAAAAACTTTTAATGCCTGAAGAACTGATTTAGAATCAACATAGAACAGAATTTGAAATATTGTTTTTGGAAAGTTTAAAAGGTAATTTAAAGCAAGGAGTATCGCTGTTAATTCTGCTGTAAATATCGATTTGTTAATTCCGATATAAAATGATTTCTCTCATCTTAAGTCTGGTATTAAGAATACACAACCTGTTTGTTTATCAATGCACGAACCATCCGAGTGTGTGTGTGTGTGTGTGCACGAACCATCTGAGTGTGTGTGTGTGTGTGTGTGTGTGTGTGTGTGTGTGTGTGTGTGTGTGTGTGTGTGTGTGCGCGCGCGCGCGCGCGTGCTTGCGTCAGTATATCTCTGGAGGTGCAACGCATTATCACACTGGAAGTAACATATCAAAATTTCCTGCTGACCTCGTTATGATGGGTTTCACAAATCTTTTTAGTATCTGCTTTCTTAGTTTCAGATGTTGTTCTGTATTGATTCCAAATCTACGTTAGGCAGACGAGCTACCGCTACTAATCTCTGCTGGGTTCACAGACAACGCGGTCAGCCAAGGATTCTGCAGGGAAAAAATAGCTAAAAACAGTGGAATCGATTAAAAGAGACCCAGTTCGGTTGCTGAAAAGATTTGCTTCAGTTGCAACTATGGTGGCTTCTATTTCCTGTATTCTATTACCTAAGCCAAGGACATTATGTTTTCGCATTCTTTGGTTTGTCTGTAAGCAAGCTTAATGGCAACACACAGACACACAAACACAGACACAGACATAGACACACACACGCATGCGAACACACACACACACACACACACACACACACACACACACACGCAAACACACAACAACAGACATAGACATAGACACACACACGTGCCGCGCGCGCGCGTGCACACACACACACACACACACACACACACACACACACACACACACACACACACACACAAGCGTTTGGAGAGGATCTGTGGTGCCAAGCCAGATTAAACAATGAATTCAGGATATGTTCACCCCTCGCGGAAGACTGCGTTCTCCCTTGAGTCCATCTAGTGTTTGACAGAGTCAGCTTATAAACAACATGTGACATTGGATGGAACACTGTGTAGAGAAGGACGAACAATGTGTGCTTGAAAGAAGCCTGTATTCACTGATGTTTTCCACTGTCAGGATTGGTGATTAGAGAGAGAGAGAGAGAGAGGGAGGGAAGGAGTGTGTGTGTGTGTGTGTGTGTGTGTGTGTGTGTGTGTGAGACTCGATGAATTTATGACCAAACTGAACAACCGAGAACGGAACTTGTGATGATCACAACACATTTTTCTTCTATTTATTTGTTCTTTATGAACGTTTTAGGTGACGCTGCTGGGCATACGGAGCAGCAGTAATGGCTTTTCAAAAAAAAAAAAATCACAAGGCTGACGTTGTTTTCCTGTTTCTTATTGTTGCTACTGATATTTTTGTCCTCTGACAATAATTAATATTGCTGTAGTTTTCATTTGCTGCTTTCGCTGTTCCGTCTCAGCGTGGGCGGAAAGGCTTCGACGGCGTGTTAAGGGAGACAACTCGTATTTGCTTAATTTTTTTTTAACACTTGAGTTAGTGCCCGTATTTTCAGAATCATTTTCATGAAATGTTTTCTCAACTATATTTTAACTGTCACAATCACCATGAAAACAAGAAATCAAAGAGGTAAAGGGATAATGAATAAATAAATAAATAAATAAATAAATAAACTGGGAAGATCGGCGACAGTACGACCCTTTTTTGCTCTCAAAAGCGTGTGGAGAATATTTTCATAGGAGTGAGTGGAACAATGTACTGTTTATTCAAACGGAGGGTCGTTGAAGACATCCCTCCCCAACCTCTTTTCTCCCACCCCTCGTGCCGGTTTCTGAAATTTGTGTGAATTTTCTGACGGTGTTTTTTCGGCTGCTTTGTTTTCGTTTTCTACTTTGATTTGTTTGGTTACTTTTTAGCAATCCATCCATCCAACCCCTTCCTTGAACAATACTTTTTACTATGAGTGACGATGATGATGATGGTGATGATGGTGATGATAGGTATTATTATCATTGTCATTTTTTGCTTCGGAATCTCATTCACTGATTCCCTCTCGGTTGCATTACTCCAACGCCGCTTATTCCGGCTCCCCACCCTCACCCTCCACCCCCTCGAAACAACAAGCAAGTTTCATCCTGTCATATTTTGGTTCCTAAATTAACTTGCACGCAACCAAAAACTAGCATTTGAGCTACGAGCGTTACGCACTTTCCGATGTTTCGGGTGGACTATCACTGCCATGGGCATAATTTCTAAAGAGTCCACCGAAGAGGCGAAAGAAGAATCAAGCCTACACAACAATCAATACAGTCCCCACAACACAGACTTAAGCTGAACCCGAATGACATCATAGAAGACTTTGATACAATTACTTTTGAGGCCTTTTTCTTAGTTCATGAAAGATTTGTCATGCTGCTTTCCCACTGACAGAAGAACTGTTTACCTGCACTTGTTTACTTCCACTATTTAATTTGTTGAACATACCTGATCTTCGTAAGAATCGCGAAGAGAGCCGATATGGGGCAATAGCCTCATACTCATGGCACACCAGCGTTCAGCTTCAGCGTAGCTGCTACAGCTGATAACACACACACACACACACACACACACACACACACACACACACACACACACACACACACACACGTGCGCGCGCGCGCGCATACGCACAAACACACATCAATTTTAAGTACTCAAAGGCCCCGTCAGTTTTTGACTAATCAAATCAAAATAAATGAATAAATGAATACATTAATAAAAACAATTAATAAACCTTAACAAAACCCGTTCATAGAAGAGAAAACAAAATCTCATCTAGATAACTCACAAACCAGTGGCAGCAGACATGGAAAACACCAAAATAACGTTAGCAATGATCACAATGTTAACGTTAGCAATGATCACAATTTTAACAGAAGCATGCAAGCTGTG
>JADBJO010007904.1:97500-104377 GCA_016801955.1 Conus betulinus
GTCATATCGCCATCCGTAAGTCTGCTGTCCAATGATTTGTATTCAGAAATAAAGCGAAGTGCTTCCTCGAGTAACGCTTTCTGAAATGTAAAAATAAACATCAGTAAAACTTCATTCTGATGATGAGTGAACGATCAAACGGCAAATCAAAATCAAGGGTCCATCAACTAAAACAAGCGTTATGAAACAATTTCTTCAATGCCAACAACAACAAAAGTTATGAAAGACACCTGTGCAAGATTTTCGTCTTTCAGCCCCACAAAAACATGGTTATCAAGTAACACTGAAGCAAACATGTTAAGAGAAAAATAGATATGGATGAAACCAGACCTGTTTACCCTAAAATTGCTATAAGTGTACTTTTCAACAAAAATTGGTGTATTTTCTGCAAAGAATATGTACAAATGTGTCAATTTTTTTGTAAAAGTGGGGATGAGAGGGAAGGAGGGAAGTACGTTTTCACCTACCATCACGCAGGAGAAGGCAGAGGGATGCCTGATCTTGTGCAGCAACTACGGTTTTATAATAAACAGAAAACACTGAAATCATGAATTAAATTACTTTCAAACCTAACTCATCAGCATACCAAGGCACACATTTACGCCCTCTCGCCGCTTTTTTTTTTTTATCCCCCCCCCCCCCCCCCCCCCCGTTAGCTGTTTGCTTTCCGTCTTTGGCTAATTCACTAACCCGCAGCGAGGTACAAGAGAGAGAATGTGTGTGTGTGTGTGTGTGTGTGTGTGTGTGTGTGTGTGTGTGTGTGTGTGTGTGTGTGTGTGTGTGTGTGTGTGTGTGTGTGTGTGTGTGTGTGTGTGTGTGTGTGAGAGAGAGAGAGAGAGAGAGAGAGAGAGAGAGAGAGACAGAGAGACAGACAGACAGACAGAAGACAGAAGAGATGATGATGACGACGATGATGATGATGATGATGATGATGATGATGATGATGATGAAGACGAAAGCGAAAATGATGATGATGATGATGATGATGATGATGATGATGATGATGATGATGATGATAATGATTACTTCATCAAAGCGATTGCCCTTCATGAAAGAGGAACAATGCTAACAAGATTAGAGATCACGAAGAAAAGCAAGAGAAGAGAGAGAGAGAGAGAGAGAGAGAGAGAGAGAGAGAGAGAGAGAGACAGAGACAGACAGACAGACAGACAGACAGACAGACAAGAGAGATACAGCCAGAGAGAGACGAGACAGCGGAGAAGGGGGAGGGGCGGGGTGTTGCGGCACAAAGTGTCGCAAATGCACAAAGTGTCGCAATGCGACACTGTGTTCTATTTTACCCCCCTCCCCAGCACGAAGCGTCGCACAGCACAACATTTTACCTGCGACAGTCTGATCAGCCTTACCAGCACAAAGTGTCGCAACTGCACAAAGTGTCGCAATGCGACACTGTGTTCTATTTTACCCCCTCCCCAGCACGAAGTGTCGCACAGCACAAAATTTTACCTGCGACAGTTTGATCAGCCTTACCAGCACAAAGTGTCTCAAGCACAAAGTGTCGCAATGGCGCTATTCTGTACAGATACTGAGTGAGCAAGTGAGTGATGGTAGGTGAAGAGAGATACAGTGAAGGTAAGACAGACAGACAGACAGACACAGACAGATCGAGAGGCAGAGACAGGACAGAGACAGAGGTTCATTCATTCATTCATTCGTTCGTTCATTCGAAATCTATGATTAATAGGAAATAACTCTTGTCAATCTGTTCCAAAATGCATATGATTCTGGCGTGCAAGAATGACTAAGTCTGGCTATGATTCCACTGTGTGCTAATCCACTGGCTAAGAAAAAGCTGCTTTTCCAAAGAAATTCATCCTGTTTGAACATGCCCCCCGTAAATTACATGTATTGTATACGAGTGTGAGTATGCGTTAATGAAACAACAGGAACTGCAATTAACACAACTGCAGTACCTGTGCGAGAATTATCTGGTACATTGATGCCACTCTTAAAGCGCTAGAGTTCCAGTGACCTATGTTTTTGGCATGGCTCACTAGGGACTCTGGATCTTCAAAGCTGAAACACATTCGTAGCATAAGGACAGAGGAGGAGAGTATGTGGGTAGGGAGAGGGGGGGGGGGGGGGGGTGTATGTTATTTGTAATTGGAGAATATTTTGATTGCAACCACATGTATCTCATGGGTGACAAAATTTGTTGGTCGTGCACATTATTTCCCTAGCACAATAAGGGGCCTCCCGGCACAAACTATCGCATGTTCCAAAGTGCGACACTTTGCGCAAGTCTTCTCAGCACAAAGTGTCGCACTGTTGCAAAAAGTGTCGCACTTTGGAACATGCGACAGTTTGTGCCGGGAAAGCCCATTATTGTCGCATGCGACACTTTGTGCAGTTGCGACACTTAGGGGGCAAAGAATGACTGGAAGTGAAGAACGGAGAGAGAACGAGAGGGACGGGGAGGTGAGGTGGAGGGGAAGAGGTGTGAGGAAGAGAGAAGGGAATTGTGGACGGGTGGGGCCGGATTTGGAGCGGGTGGGAGTGGAAAAAAATGTGCAGACAATAAGATTTAAAGAACAGAACAGTCATCACACATACCCTCCCACCTTACTTCTCCCCCCCCCCCTCTGCACACACACACACACACGCAGACCCACACATACACATGTGCACGCGCATGCACACACACAGAGCATCTCGACCCAACGAACAGACAGATAACTTAATCATCATCACAAAATTATTACCTTCTCGGGGTTTGGGAAGCTGCCCTGGCCATTTGGATACAGGCGGCAGTGGCCATCAACACACAGGTCCTCCGATGACCCACAACTCTGCCCTCCTGGGCACACAGTGACACCAGCTGCACACATAAGAATCGACCGTTTTACTGTCCTCGCAGAGTCTGATAGATCGCATATTCACCAGTGTTTTTTTTTTTTTCAGACATTGATTCAAATTATTAACTATTTCCATTGCAGGATGTAAAAAAAACCTGAAACATATATTCCATTTATTAATCTGAAAAAAAAAGTTTCTAACTTGAAATCGTACATATAAACAAGCGAGATACATATATACTCTGCGAAAAATTTGTGTTTAATGTTCATTAAATAGTCTCTGCATGTTCATCTTTTGAGAAGACTGAGCAAAATTGCTGCCAACTTCTTCAGATAAAATCCGCAAACACACTGATACTTCATGCTTCATTTGATATTACGGACGGACACACGAATGATTGTTGAGACTGTTCACTTTTCAAATTTGAAAACAAATAATCAGAAAATTCAATGTTTTAATTTGCTCTGTTCATGTATGTTAGTAACGTGATCAGATGTTTCACCCCACCCCCCCCCCCCTTTTTTTTTCCGAATCTGCATTTTCCTCTGATCTCCCGCTTCTTTACTTAATTACTTGTTGTAGTTCATTTTCGTGTACCCTGACATAATACTTGAAATTATGAATTTCTTGTGCTGTACCAGCCACCGTGGCGCAGTGGTTAGAATCATGGATTCCTGGCAAGGAGATCGTAAGTTCGATTCCATAAGAGCCATTTATATTTGTGGGACTTTTTCAGCCCTTGACCAACTTCTACCAGGAACCACACAGTCGAGTTTCTTCGGCTTAATGGATGCGCCTCTGACAGTGTTGCTCAAATTGCCTGATCAATACAGCAAGTGTCTGTATCTCCCGGGCTTGGCTGACGCCGGAATATATAACAGTAAGCGTAAAGTACAACCCTGTCAGTGAAGTCTCAGTCCAGAACGGAACTTCAAAGCATTATCTTCATCACTGTCATTGCTCAGCATTCAAAAATATGTCTAAAACTCTGTGGCTCTTCATGCCATGCCCTTCATGCCCTCCATGATCCCAGTTTTAATTTCCTTTCCACATCTGTGCCCTTGGTGAGTTCAGGTCGAGGTCGCCGGTCCTGGCGAGTTCATGAGGACGTGGTGGACCCCTTCGGATGAGGACGTTCACTCAAACATGGCTCAGTAACTGAACAATTACGGTCTTCAGTAGGGGGCTTAGCAGAGAGTGTACTGCATATGTTGGATCAGAACTGACAACACTCAACCCAACCAAAGTGACTTGGCAGTGGCACAGCGTCTCCTTTGGTGGGTTGCCTCACGAGACTTGACACATTGAATCTCCTTGCGGACTGCTGGTGCCGGGGCTGGGACGGGACAGGCCATAGCGTGACTGTGGGCGCAGGTCGGAATGACCGGTGTAATGCCACTGGAGTGGAACAGAAGATGAGACAGAAAAAGAAACCATTTCACTTTAGTATTCTCAGACCCCTACATGCCTATAGGAAGCTTTTCGAAAACATCAAAGTCCACAAGATTATAAGAGAAAAGTGACGATGTTAAATAACAACAAAATTAACGATGTGTGATGTTGTTATTCACTGTGGGGATCTCAAACGACAGCGTAACTTTTTGTGCATACTGGAAAATCGTCTCTAACAACTCCACTGAACAGAATAAAAAGTTGCGACTTGCGATTTCTGATCTCAATTGAAATAATGTTTTTTTTTTGTTTTTTCTTTCCCTTTCTTTCGTGCGTGAGTGCATGTGTGCTTACGTGCGTGTGTGTGCGCGCGCCCGCGTGTGTGTGTATGTGTGTACTCGCGCGCGCGCGCGCGCATGTGTGTCTGTGTGCCTGTCTGCATGTCTGTTTGTGTGTCCTTGTGTCTGTGTTTTTTAATGTCTGTCTCTGTCTGTCGGTCACGGTGTTGTGTGTGTGTGCGTGCGTGTGCTGCATTTGCTTTTTGTTTACCATTTACAAATGTACGTTTGAAAATCCAAAATGTGTTCGAAAAAAAAATCACAAAACAAATTGCGGTCACACACACACACACACACACACACACACACACACACACACACACACACACACACACACACACACACAAACTCTCTCTCTCTCTCTCTCTCTCTCTCTTTCTCTGAATATCACCTACCCGGTAGCACAGCATGAAGAATTCTTTCATGTTTGCTGGGTCCTCCTCGCACTTCAAGGCAACGTTCCATGCTGTCAAACGACGACGCAGTCAATTACTCACATTTACCTTTTTTGCCGTTTCTTTTGTTAACAAGCTATTTTTCGTTATCTTAACATATATCTAAGGCTGAAACAGACTTTGAGCGCTGCTCAAAACCAGCCAAAATTCAAACAAACAAGCAAAAACAGAGTATAAAGTAACAAACATAGCAGTGCACAGATGACTGTCAGCACTTACTTGTGACGTCAAAAGAATAATTTGTCACAAATTATACTATCTGTTTGTATATTTCTATTCATAGAGTCAAACGATTTTTAAAGTATATGAAAGCGACGTAAATTTTCTGTTGTATGAGAACTGTTTCTGTATAAGCGTCTAACAAAGTGAACGTGTGGTCCGAAGTTGAAAAGCCGTTTTTTATACCAGCTTGCTGATCATCTGTAAGGCTGTCCTTCTCTATCAATTTTTGTAATCTATCATTTGCAACAACCCCAGTTTATTACACAAATTGCTTAAAGAAATTCCCCCTTTTACTGTTGGGATTGTTGACGTCACCTTTCTTTCAAAAAAAGGAGCAAGATTATATATTCAGTCCAGCTTTCAGGATCATTATCAAAAAAGTTTATTAAACAATAGAAGAAAGAGCATAGCATGTATAGCAGACCTTTTTTTTTTTAAATCGCCGATGATTCCGTCTGGACCAGCTGTTTTCATCTTTCTAAATGCTAAAGATTTTTCTTCTCTACAGATAGGTTGATTCATATAACAATTATAACAATCATCATTATTACGAACTATGTCACAAATCTGCTCTTTTTCAGCACTAGACTTTAATAAAGCACGAAAATGTTTTAAGCCATTCATCAACTTTAATATTCTTTTTTTTTCGTTTGAATAGTATTTCATGAAAGTTTTTTTCAAAAAACTCCTTTTGACTTCCAAGAGACGAAACAAGCTTATCCACTGCAATTTGTTTCATTCATTTTCTTTTCTTTAATAAATGTTTATATTCACGTCTAGCAACTGAATATTAATTCTTGACTGCTTTGTCACGGGTACGGCGACTAATTCGTAACAATCTACTCGCTTTCCTTTTATTGAGCACACACTCGTGATTGAACCAGTCTGAACTTTTCTGTTACTTTTCACATGTACATTTCTTTCATACAGTCAGCACTTTCTCGTATGTTTGTACGTTTCATTCATTTTAACATCTAATAAACTTACTGCAATATCGATTTTTGCACAAGTATCTTCACTGCATATTTCAATGACATTTTCATCATTCCATATAAATCTATCCAGCACAAAAATTAGGCTCTTGTATGCTGGCATCGACAATATTTTCATGTGGAGAGAGAGAGAGAGAGAGAGAGAGAGAGAGAGAGAGAGAGAGAGAGAGAGAAATATCATTACGACCTATTTTCATAAACCACGCAGCCTCTGTCTGAATCTTTTCCTGATCTACGCCTTCAGTCTCTGACAACACAATGAGCTTGCTACTCGCTGCAAACACACAACACACACACACACACACACACACACACACACACACACACACACACACACACACACACACAATTAGCGTACACACACATGCACACATTAAATCATACTTGCACACATTCAGTTACAAATCAGAAGCAAGCAGTTACACACTCCTAAAGAAAAGCGTGCAATCACAAATGTACACAAACAAATGTGCACACAAACATACCTATGGGCTAAAGCACGCATATCTACATAGCCTACATATGTATGTGTGCATGCACACACGCTCGAGCAGCCACACATCGTACACACACTAAACATCTGACAGATATTAAAGAAAAACGCGTAAAACGTATTATAGCATTTATTGAACAAGAGCAAGGGCGTTCTATATTGTTCAAA
>JADBJO010007905.1:10000-20000 GCA_016801955.1 Conus betulinus
TGTGTGAGTTGAAGCGTGTGTGTGTGTGTGTGTGTGTGTGTGTGTGTGTGTGTGTGTGTGTGTGTGTGTGTGTGTGTGTGTGTGTGTGTGTGAGTGGGTGCGTGCGTGCGTGTGTGCGTGCGTGCGTGTGTGTGTGTGTGTGTGTGTGTGTGTGTGTGTGTGTGTGTGTGTGTTTATGTGAGTTGAAGTGCGTGTGCATGTGTATGTGCGTATGTGTGTGTGTGTGTGTGTGTGTGTGTGTGTGTGTGTGTGTGTGTGTGTGTGTGTGTGTGTGTGTGTGTGCATGTGCGTGTGTGTGTGTGTGTGTGTGTGTGTGTGTGTGTGTGTGTGTGTGTCAGTACTACAATATGTTAATCTGACAGTAAATGGTTTCAGTCACTGTGTGTGTGTGTGTGTGTGTGTGTGTGTGTGTGTGTGTGTGTGTGTGTGAAAATACATACTTCTCAAAAACACGTGGAAAAAAGTAGATGAGGGGCGGGGCGTAACAATATTGTTAGCAGCACCGTTGAAGCGGGGTGTGAACTTTCGGTTGAGACATCAAGAATACAACGAAAATAGACTGCCGGAAATGAAAAGGGACAGATTTCCAAAAACGTGTGGAAGGAGCGGAAACTGAGCTTCGCGCTTGAAGCGACACCTGTGGAGAAGTGTGTGTCCATGGCAGAGCGAAGAAAAACGAAGAGTGGAAATAGAAACTAGATCTGACAAGCAACCATGTGTAAAGCAGGTGGTGATGTTGAAACCAGATCTCCCAAGTTACCAGGTGCACAGCAGAAAATAATTATGAAACAACCGTATATTCGCTGAACGAGTAAAGATGCTCTCAGTTTCGTGGTATTGCACACCATCACGCGCGGTAAACATTATATCTCTCTTCATGTGTTAAAAAAAAAAAAAAAAAAAACCTATTTCGAAATTCCCCAAGGAATATCAGATCTGTTGTTTCTATGATTTTGTTACAATTTATTCATCACGTATGGACTTGAGAGCGTTTTGAACATGAATAGAGTGAAAATTAATATTTGTCAGCCATCTTTTTCTGGAAGTCTATTTTCGTTAGGTCAAGGTGTCTGCCTTTTGCCGATCCTGCACAAGAAGAGCTGAAGTTGTGAAAGACGCGTCCTTCTTGGTTTACACAATGTTGTTTGGGATGAAAGCCTTTAATGTGTCAATGAGTGTGCAGCCGATCCATTCACAAAGTTTAGATCTGTTTAAGCCTGTTTGCGTCTTCCACATTTTTTTTTTTTTTTTTTTTTTTTTTTTTTTTAAGATTACTTCCGTTAAATTTCTCGAGCCTTTCAAGACTTCAGAATCGATTACCTACACTTGTTTTCTTCGTCAGTTTATTTGGTATGGCCACTGTTCCTGTCTGGAGAAATCATAGGCCTGCAAAACTTTACAGAGTTCTCTTTGTAACATGCATGATCTACAGGAATTGAATTTCTGGTAATAATTACCGTATAACTTAGCCAGCAGCAAGATTTCTATCCTTTCCCCTTTTCTTGACTTGCGGTTTGACAAATTGGAAAATTCAAATCAATATGTTGACACTAGCTATCATTCCTTAATTATCTTTAGCTTCCTTTGAGCTTCCTCTGTGACAGTTTTTTTGTTAAACTTTTCCTACTTACTGATTTTCAAAACAAGTCATCGCTTAAGGCTGGGAGCAGATGTTTTGTCTTATCTAACACTGAGAAGGAATCCTTCCATGCCTTCTGCCTTGATTCTCTGAGGCCTGGGGTGGTGCCTTGCTCTTAGCTCATTTTGTGTCTCTTAATTACCTCCCATTACAACAAAGCAACTTTGTCTTAGGATACCTTTCTCCCTATAAAAAAGAAAAAAAGGATAAATATTTTTCTAAGTGTCTGTCACATTACGATTTATTTCAACTTTTGTTTATATTTACTCTCCAGTGAATTGTTTCCGTTTGTTGCAAGTCACCTGGAGCGAATTTTCACATTTTGCAGAGCTAAATACTTGAGCAACAGGAAAATATGATGTTATATAGCATCAGTTGCAAAATATACTACAACTTTCGACGAATCTTGTAGCTTGACCCATAGTAATGTATAAAAGAGGAAAACATGAAAAACAAGGACTATCTTTAAATACTCTGTTCCTTATTTCACTTGGTCTGATACGGATAAAAGCAGGAAAGATTAACAGTAAAAACGATGATGAAACAACCTAGCTCTTATTTCAACTTATTTCCATTTAGAATTTTCTTAAGTTTTTATTCAAACAAGTCCAATGCTACATGGGCAAACTAGAAGGAAATCGTTTCTAGTTATTTACCCCCATTATCTTTTACACGCACCATAGATAGTAAGGTGCTTGATTGATGCAGGACACGAATCTTCCCTCTCCAATTACAATATGGAAATGAATGAGCAGGTTGAATCCACAAAGAACAAAACATGTGGCACATGGGAAATTCTTGTAAACTGTTCTGTGACGGAATGGTCATATAATATGAAGAAAGAACCATTGATCCATTCTTGATATTAGCTGAGTACAAACAGTCACAAATATGGAATTCTTTCATACTCGAACCGAATACAAGAAGCAAATTGGTCGACACCATGTTGAAGGATACTCAAATTGGTCTGTCCGGGGCATAATTTCCAACTGAGCTTTAAATCTTGTTAGCGTACACATTTGTTCTGTGTGTGCTTTTTTGTCTGCATGTGAAAAATGGGTACTCCAAGCAGCGCTGATTTAGAGTAATACGTGAGTGATTTGTTTCTCTATGAGAGCAGAATTTACCTACTTTCTTTATGAAGAAATAAGACCCTCGTGGTCTAATAACTCTGCCAATACTGTTTGTAAGACTGTTGAATAGGTTTTCTGTAGGACTGTCATTAATCTTACCTGTGAGACTGTCTTCTATGTGACCAACAAGACTGTTATAGATGATGCCACCACTGTCTGTGGGTCTGTGTTTGACGCTGGCTATGGAACTGCCCTTGATGTCGTCTGTCGGATTGTCGTGGACGTTGCCTATGACATTGTCGTGGAGGTTGTCGTTGGGATCGTAGATCATGCTGCCCGTGGGGTTTTCATTGATATTGCCTGTGACAGTGTTGTTCATGTTGCGTGTGCGATTACTGGTGCTTGTGCCCATTGTATTGTCGTTGACGCTGCCCACGACATCTTATTGATGCTGCCTTATGGATCGTTGTTCATGCTGCCTATGGAAATTGTTGTTGATGTTGCCGATGGGATTGTTGCTGACGTTGCTCATCGGATAATTGTTGATGCTGCCTTTTGTATTTTCGTTAATGTAACGTATCCCATGGGGCTGCCATTGATGCTCCCTATGGGATTTGTCATCAACGTTGCCCACGACAGTGCCGTTCGTGTTGCCTTAGCGAATATTGTCGATGTTGCTGTGAGATTGTCATTGATGTTGTCTGTGAGGTCGTTAATGTCTCCACTGGAATGTTCTATGTCTCCAATGGGCTTATTGACGATAATTCATATAGTATTGTTGTTAATGGTGTCTGTGAGAATGTCGTTATGGTTGCCGACGGGATTTTTGCTGATGTTGCCAGCAACATTTTTTTTTTTTTAAATGTTGTCTATGTAATTAACATTGGTGTTGTCCATAAGGCTCTCGTTGATGTTGCTTATGGAAATGTTGTTAATGTGTCCTATGGGATTGTTGTTGAATTTCCCGTGGGAATCGGTTTTTGATGTTGCTAAAGGGATTATAGGTAATGTTGCCTTGGAATTATTATTGACGTTGCCTCGAGATTGTTGTTGATGCCTGTTGGATTGTCATCTATTTCGTCCACGACTAATGGTGATGTTTCTATAAATTGTTGGTGATGTTACCTGTGGAATAGTTGATGATGTTTCCAGCAGAATTGCTCGTAATACTGCTCGTAGTTTGTCGCTGATGTTGCCCTGAGAAACTGATACTGATGTAGCAATTAGGAACGTCGTAAATGTTATTAATGGGATTGCCTTCGATGGTGCCTATGAGACTGTATGTGACGTCGCCTACGTGATTGTTGGTGATGCTGCTGAAGGCTTGTTCATAATGCTACCTATTGGTTTAGGCTGCCTGTGGATTGTTGGTGATGTTACCTATAGGATTCCTGGTGATAGGGTTCTTCGTGATGTTGCCTTGAGTACTGTTGGTTATCTTGCATTTGGAATTGTTGGTGATGTCAACTATGGATTTGTTGATAATATTGTCGATAGCATTGTAGGTCATATTGCCTGATAGACTATTGATGGTCTTTTCCTATAGGACTGTCTTTTCATGTTGCCTTTAAATTTGTGTATGATTTTGAGTATGGAACAGTCGTTGATTTTGCCTGTAAGATTGCTCATGATGTTGACTCTAGGATGAGACTGTCAATAATTTTGCTTCTGAGATTATTGTTCATTCTGCATATGTATTTGTCGATGATGTTTCCTACGGCATTGTTATTAACGATGCCGATAGTATGTTGTGGAAGAGGTTATCATAGCTACATGTAGAATCTTCTTTGAGCTCACCAGTGAAGTACTTGTTGGTGCCTCCCATTGGATTGTTGGTAATGGTGCCTGCAGGATTGTCAGTCACACTGCCTATGACTTTGTTGTTGATATTGCCTGTTGAATTGCGAATTTTTTTTTTTATCAGGTTGCCCAAGGGATTGTTGCTGAGACTGCCTTTGAGATTATTGTTTCTGTCACCTACTGGGTTGTTATTAAGGCTGCCTGTGGGATTGTTGATTGGGTTGCCTATAGGATCGTTTACGTTGCCTATAGGATTGTTTAGGTTGCCTATGGGGTGGTTGTTTAGGTTGCCAGTGGAATAGTTGAGTTAGTTACTGGGATTGATATTGAGGTTGCCTGTGGAATTGCTAACGAGCTTGTCTGTGGATTTTTGTTGAGATTGCGTATGGGATTGCATATGGAGCTGTTATGGAAATTGCTAATATAATTGCTGAGGTTGCCCATTGGAGTGTTGCTAAACTTCCTACAGGACTAGTAAACTTACCTACATGGTTGTTTATTTCGGCAGTGAAAAGGATTTTTGCGGCTACCTAGATACTTGTTATTTAGGCTATCCGTAGGATTGTTGAGGTACTGAGTATAGGATCGTGATGCTTTTGACACAGTTGTCGATTTTGCAGGTGATTGTCATTGAAATTCTCCATAGAATTGTTCAAGCTACCATCTGGATAGTCTTTGAGCTGCCTATAGGTCTGTTGCTGAATATTGCCCAACCACCGGTGCTGAGCTTGCCCGTTGGAGTTTTATTAATTTGATTAGATGGAGGGGGGGGGGGGGGGGGGGGGGGGGGGGCGTGGCAGTGGATGGGAGAAAGTGGGGAAATGTGGAGGGTAGTGGACGGTATAGTATGGATGGCGTGTTTAACAGTAGATAAAAAAAAAAACACCACTAAAGAAAAGAAACGAGTTTACTTTGCTTAAGGTCAAGAGTTAATGGTAAGTCTCCGCCCTTTCTAGTGATGGATCAAGGTAATTCAACCTTGTTCTACCTGCGTCATAGCACAGTCGTGACCTTACTCCTTCGCAATGGCTGCTTCGGGTTTTTTTGTTTGTTTTTTTTTTCACACAAACACGGACGGCATTGTCTGCAACATGAGCCCAAAGGTGAAAGGTCAGAGCATGTGTATTTATAGCCCAGGAAATCACGGGTTCACTTTAGGTGACTGGCAAAAATCCGACATAAAACAGTTTCAAGAATGATATAAACTTTCAAACAAACATGCATAAAGCTAAAAAAAAAAAAAAAAAAAGGCGGGGAGGGGGGGGAGGGGGGACCATATAATGAAAGAAATCATCATCATCATCATCATCATCATCATCATCATCATCATCATCATCATCATTATCGTTATTTTTACTATTATCATTGTCATTATTATTATTACTATCATTATTATTATCATTATCATTATGTTGTGTTGTTTTTCTTTTTCATCTTCTTCTTGTTATTAGTTTTTATTGTTATTGCTGTTAATATTGTTGTAACCGTCGTCATCATCAAAATCATCATTATTATTACCATTATCAATACCATTGCTGTCAAAATTATAGCAGCAGTAGCAGTAGTGGTAGTATCATCATCATCATCAAATCAGCAGCAGCAGCAGCAGCAGCAGCAACATCATTAACATCATTATTGTTGTTATTGTTATATTATTATCATCATTATTGTTATTGCTATATTATTAATATATATTATTGTTATAATCATTATCATCACCATCATCATCATCGTTATCATTATTATTAGCAGCAGTAGTATTAATTATCATATTATTATCCTTATTATTATCATCATCATCAACATCATCATCATTATTATTATTATTATTATTGTTATTGTTATTATTTTACTATTCATATTATTAATATTATCATCATCATTATTGTTATCATTATCATTGTTGTTGTTCTTGATGTTTTTGGTGTTGTTTTTGTTGTTGTTGTTATTGCATACTTTTCGTTCAACAATGCCAAAGGTTCCAGAATCACAATGACTCATTTTAATACTGTTATGGTAGCACACCGATGCTAAAAGCAAGATATTGATCGATACTTACCCACACGCCACTTTATATTCATATTTTTTCCCTCATGATGACAACTACGCTTTATCATGAAAAAGGTTAGAATGCTGACGTGTGGCTACTAGTATTTTCCCATATTTGGCTCACCTTGCGACCAGGACGGCTGGATTAAAATCTCTTGGTCTGCAAAGATTTTTTCTTTAAATAATATGTGGTTTTGTTTGTTTCATTGGTTTTTTTTTTTTTTTTCCTTTACTGTGAAGAAACACAGTACGGCCATTAGTTAAACAGAGAAGAACTCATCATAGTTATATGACGCAGACTGCATTTAATTAACCATCTTCATTCACCGCCTCAAAAGGGCAAAATCTTTTTTTCTCTTAGAGAGAGAGAGAGAGAGAGAGAGAGAGAGAGAGAGAGAGAGAGAGAGAGAGAGTTAAATCCTTTCAGTTTAGTCGTTGATTTCATTCATCCATCAGCTTTAAATCCTGCGTTGTGTGAATTCAAAATATAACAGATGTGACGTAGCGTCACACAACACACACACACACACACACACACACACACACACACAAATGAATGTTCCCTAAAAGGTGTCGGTTCGTCATCTTTGATCTTATAGAACTGGGAGTATTTTTTACCATGCGGAACGGAGAAATGTTGTCTGTGTGTCTTTCCGTGGTCAAAATGTGTTCCAATCGCTCCATACAAAACATTTTTGCCGATCTTTCTGAAAATTTGTAGGTATGTTCATTATGGGTCTCGAATAATGCCCCATGTTTTATTTTACCAGAATAGCCGTTACTAACAGCTACATCGGCCCAAAACGGGTTTCTTCTTTATGGAATATCTCAGTGATGAAATACATTATGACGCATGTTTGATTGTGATGTCAAATACATTATGACGCATGTTTGATTGTGACGTTTTTTCTGGAAGATAAACTGGGAGTACGTTTATATGGTTTGCATCTTGTTTCTTTCTTTTTTTTTTTCCTGAGACGGTTGTCCCAATCTGCCACACGGCCTGTGTGGTGGCTGGACGTTAAACCTGAATGCAGTTAAGTTCAGTTGAGATCAACGTGACAGTGCGGTTGTACAGCACACTGGTATGCAGGTTGTCCTCAGCTAAGAGTCAGCGCTTCGCAACAGTCGTATGACAATTCTCCTGGGGATGCTAATGAAGTTCTCCGAGAAAAGCGGAGAATGACTACCTTTGATATGCCGTAACCTCTAAGCGTCCCACTCGCATCCCCCTTGTTCCATCCAAATATGCTCAGAGACATAACTTTTGCTTGTGAAGGCAACGGAGGAACGAACTACCGCCATGTCAAAACACCAATCACAAGGATGGGTTAATAAAAAAAAAAATCGGTGAACCACGTGATCCGGTACTTTACTGTTAATAGTGATGACAAAAACAAAGTTTGCACATGAAGAATTGATTCCTTTTCGTTTTTGAAATCCACTTTGTTTCCAATCAAACTAGAGATGACTGACACCCAGAAAGAACAACTTTTTTCCCCCAAAAGATTGCCATAATTTTTCTGTAATTCCATGCACCATAAACAGAAACGTGTTTTGTTTTCGTGGTTAAAAGCAAGTTACGTGTTCCTTTCCCCAGGGTTCACTCCTCAGCATTGAACTTACCCTAATCAATGACATCCCATAGCTGGCAATGTTTTTAGTGAATGATAATCATTGCACTGGCAACCAGTTACAGCCCCCCGAGAAGGGAGAGAACAGAAAGGAAACTTGAAAGACAGAAACTTGAAGAGAAGACGGCTCTCTCTCTCTCTCTCTCTCTCTCTCCTATCTCTCTCTCTCTCACTCTCAACACACACACACACACACACATACACACACACACACACACACACACACACACACACCCACACACACACGCACGCACGCGCGCGCGCGTGCGTACATACAAACACAACACGCAGCACGCACTAAAACGCTCTCTCACGCTCTAACACATCAACACACACACACGCGCGCGCGCGCGCGCGTGCGTGCACAAACACACACACACCACACAACACACACGCTCAAACATGCACGCACGCACGTACGTACACACACAGACACGTCCAATAGAACGACTTGACATCAATGCCATTTAAAGTACTGTACGATACTAACGTGCATTTTGCTCATTTCAACGCTCTCTCAATCCCGCTCTCCTCTCTTCCTACAAGTCCTCCTCTCCGACCTCTCTCTCTCTCGTGTACAGATCTCTCGCGTTGAATCTTATCTCTCTCTCTCTCTCTCTATCGTCTCGGTCTCTCCCATCGGTGCTGTGTTTATTATTGAATACGATCGAGAGAACAGATCTGAGAACCGACGCCATTTAAAAAAAAAATCTATGATATGTCCAATGTACGTTTACTGCTCTCTCTGTCTCTCTCTCGACGCTCCCCTCTCTCTCTCTCTCTCTCTCTCTCTCTCTCTCCTCTCTCTCTCTCTCTGATTTCTTTTCAAAGTGACGTAAATGTTATCGCTGTCGGAGATGATACTGCGCAAAAAGTACATTAAAGCCTGGGCTATACGTGTCCTGTAAAAACCGTATGGTCAGAGGGGCTAAAGGTGTGCTCAGACTCCTATCACTAACCTTTCTGTGTATTTGCCATAACCCCCATGTGTTTGAAACGGCGGACAGCGTCGAATCAGACCTGTCCGTTCCAAAACCTTAAAATGATAGTCGGTGATGTGGACGTCGTTTTCCGTTTCGCTATGACTGTGTGAGAACGGACTAAAGTCAAAGCGGATTTGAAAAAAAATCATGTCGGGCGATTCACCTGTAGTTCTCTATCAACTGGTTTTTATCACAGGGGGGGTGTTAATTTGCCGTTTGACAGGCATTTTCAGTTCTTCTATTTTGTTTCTGATTGTGTGTTGCTTTAAGAAAAACAGTATGATCGTCCTGGACAAAGATTTCTTGCAAAGTTTGACGAGAAAGTTTGGAGAGAGAAAGCTTGGCAGGAGAACGGCAACACTTTTTCACGATTCTCCCATTTTCTCTCGAGAGAAAGTGAGAAAATGTGTGTGTGTGTGTGTGTGGGGGGGGGGGGGGGGGGGGGCATTCCCCTCCCTTCTCTCTTCCCCCAGCTTCCTCCTAATGTGTGACAAAGCATAGGATGGCGAGAAAGTGTGGGCTGACACACTCATTTCAGAGAGTCATGATTTCTGACCTGAAACTAATGACTGAAAACCGGGCTGAGCTAGCTGCACAAAACGATATCGTCCAAACGGGCCGTGTGATGGAGCCTTTTAAACCTGTTAGTCCCTGTTTCCATTCAAGACGCTCTCCTACTTGTGTTTTCAGTGCAGGTCATGGGGAAATTGTTCAGGGGGTTCAGGGTGTCATCTTGCACCAGGACGCTAAACCGTATAAGTGCAATCGACCTGCCATCTGTCATCTGTCGTCTGTCTGTGTGTAGATAGACAGGGGAGAGAT
>JADBJO010007905.1:22500-25000 GCA_016801955.1 Conus betulinus
CACACACACACGCACGCACACGCCGCACGCGCACCACACACACACACACAACACACACACACACACACACACCAACACACACACACAAACACGCACTGCACATACATACATCAACGCGCACACACACACACAACGCATGCATGTATGCACGCAACATGCACGCGCGCAATAATCGCACGCAGCAACACAACCACACACACACGAACACACACACACACACACACACACTTGCGCACCATGCGCGCACACGCGCGCTCGCTTTTCACATTCAGTCTCTCTTCTCTCTCTCTCTCTCTCTCCTCTCTCTCTCTGCTCAACGTCCTGTCTCTGCCCTCGAATTCACCCTTCTGTTAAGATATATTTGTTTGATGCCAAAGTAGCTTAGTTGGTAGAGCGCTGGACTCGTAATCTTGGTGATCCTGGGGTTGTGGGTTCGAATCTCCGCCGGGCCGTTTCGGTACAGGGGGATTTTTTCCCTCGGAGTTAACATTGGTTCTGACTCCATTTCCTTTACAGTCCTTCGAATGAGACTATAAACCGTTGTTCCGTGTGTGAACGCACGCACAACATCTTGCACACACGTAAAATCCCATCACCAACTTTCGGAAGAGTAGGCCAGTTTGGCCGTTGGTATGGATGACACGTTACGCATAGCATGCATCCTGCGTGAGATATGGAAAGAATGAAGGAAATAAGAAAATTGAGTGAACGATATTGAACGATACTGACTGGATGTCACGGGAAACGACTGAATGAAGCGCCAGCTGGGCAGCTCTTCAGTCGGCACTACCCAGGTAGGCAGCCCGTTGTGTAAACGAGAGTGGGATTGTAAAGCGCTTAGAGCTTGGTCTCTAGCCGAGAATAGGCGCTATATAAGTATTGATTATTATATATTATTATTATTATGCATAAAACGTGGCCATTTAGATCAGGGCTTTTATATTCCTTTGCTTGTGGGCATAAATGTCACTCAGTATGCGAGACAGAATGCACGGCTAATAAAGGAATCTCTCAGCATTCATGCTCTGTCGGTGTATACATGCTCTCACGAATTTTTTAAATACAATATTCATTTAAAAAAAAAAAAATAAAATAAAAATAAAAATAAAAATAAAGTCTCGTCCAAACACTTCAAGATATGCGTGTGCGAAAGTGAAAAGATCCCCGTTAAAGACTGGTACCCGGGTGCGACATGAAATACAGACAGGCAAAAGAACAGAATATGGCGATGGTAGTAAAACGGCGAAAGGCCAGACGGCAAAAGTGTAGGTCGCCAGTGCTTTGACTTTTTTTTTTCACGGAAAGACAGAAGAGCACAAGACTACAAAACACTAATTTTGACGAGGACAGTAAACTGCCTTAACTCCAACTCCCTCCACCATACCCCTCCCCCTACCGAACCCCCCCCCCCCCTTCCTCTCCCCCCCCCCCCCCCCCCCCCCCCCCCCCACAACACCTCACACTCCTATCCTAAGCACTGAATTTTCTCACAGAAAGAGAGAAGAACACAAGACCACAAAATACAAATTTTGCCAGGGACAGTAAACTGCCATAAACCCCCAAACTCCCTCCACTACTATCTTCCCCCCTTCTGCCCCCCCCCCCCCCCCCCCCCCCCCCCCGTACCCCACACACACACCTCCCACTCCTTCTTCTCCGTCCAACTCACTCCTATCCTTAGCTCTAAAGCCCAAGCGGTGGTCTCTGTACCATTTCAAAAGCACACGGGAGAGCACAGTCTTCCACCAAGTTGGAGCAAATCGTGAATGCTTCGTTGTTAATCGAGATCTGCTTCAGGAATCCGCTCTCAAATTTAGCAGTTTCGTTTTTTGGCTCACGTTCCATGTTTCCACTATTTATGCCTCTTGATTCCCATGTTTCCACTAAGTTCGTTAAAAATCGGTTATGGGGATTGTTATGTGATCTTGCCGGCGGTTCTCGAATGGAATCCGCATTCGGATCTGGATCGGCACAGTCATAAATCTGCTCCAAAATCAAAGAAGGATAGGAACTTTTGCTGAGAGGAGAAGAAAATGGTGGAAGAGTGCACTCGCCAGGGTTCAACGTTTGAGTATGGTGATCAGGGGAACAGGAAGGAAAACCAAGCAAGCTTTCTGCTCATAGAGCTGTCATCAGGCTTAGAGTTAGTGGGTGACAGAGACAGAACTCATATGATAACTGGCAATAAAAAGAAGAAGGAATGAACAGAGCTCAGAGACAAAAGGAAGTTAACTGGGGTTAAGCAGTGAGTAGGAATCATGAACAAATTAAAGTGGAAAGCAAGAAAGCCAGTCAAAAAAAAAGAGGGGGGGGGGGGGGGGGGGGGGAGGGATTAGTAAAGAAGGGGAAAGGGGTGCCTGAAGCTCAGCTGCTGTCACTCTCTGGTGTTCAGGCCGGCAGGGGCGAGGGTCCCCAGTCGTGCAATGAAGGATGACTCCATAAAGAGGCGATAGAGTCCACTGGACCGGTTCTGCCAGACAGCAGCCACTCTCGCTGATGG
>JADBJO010007905.1:45000-50000 GCA_016801955.1 Conus betulinus
CAAAGAGGAGAAAAATAAACAGAGACAAAAGAGAGACAGAGAGAAAGACAGACAGACAGACAACAGACAGAAAGAATATAAAGAAAGGAAAATAACAGACACATACACAGATAAACAGAGACAGACAGACAGACACTCAGAGAGAGAGACAGACAGACAGATAGAGACAGACAGACAGACCGAGACAGAGAGAGCTTTAAAATCAAAATAAGTGGAAGATCTTTTTTCACAGAGCTTAGGGACAAATTCTACCAAAAAATAACCCTTCGCCACAAAGGCTTCGTTTGATCCTAAAGCAATCTTAGCAGCCAAAGCCCGATGTTTTTTTTTTTGATTAAATCTCTCCTTGAACGAAAGGATTTTCAGTTTGTTTTCATGTCCATTAAGTTTTTTATTGTAGTATCTCTTGAATTTGTTTTGTGTGGCGGTGCATGCTATATCCCGGAATTTTTTTTCTTTTAGCGGTAGAGAGAGAGAGAGAGAGAGAGAGAGAGAGAGAGAGAGAGAGAGAGGCATACATTCAGTGCAGGGCAGATCATAAAATCCAACGGATAACTCCCATACCTTTGAGGAGATTCGAACCCAGGATCTCTCAGTCGACAAGCCTACAACACTAACTGCTGCACCACAGTGATTGGTTCCTTCAGCATTTCCAAGTATGAGCAGCGGTTGATGGTGTGAGTGAAAGTGACCATGGAATGATGCGAACTGAACACGCAGGAACAGAGATACTGAAATCCACACAACTCGGAGAGCAAGACAGCAGTAGAAACGATCACACAGCAATAGGTGGTAAACAGTTTTAATACTGACAGCATAACCATTTGAAGCGACAAAAATCCTCAATTCCGGACAAATACTTCACTAAGGAAAAGAAACAGAGGAAGCACCACCTTTCGCCTGGCTCCCCTCCAGATCTGCCCTGTCCACACTGCAGAGCAAGGTCGTCGGCTGACCAGCATTTTGTCACACACACAACACCACACCCAGTTTATAACAGCCATCGTGGTCATCTTTCCTCCGCGAAGGACAAACAAAAATGACGGTAGAGTCACGGTGCCTGCACGTAGTTACTCTCTGATAACATTGTTGTATAAGGATTAAGCGTTGGTAACGAAGAACAGACGTATGTATATGGCGCGCGTGTGCAGGTGATTTTAATAAATGGACGTCATGTGATGTTCTGAATGAATATGAAAGGATGCTCGCAGTTATTACTTACTGTTACTAGGGTGGTGGTAGGGTGTGCTAGAAGTGATCGACAGTGTGTATTCGATGTGTGTAGGGTAACACGAACCAGTGTTTACAAGTGTGTTTCTACGCACTTCCTCTCTGTGTTGCCAGATGATGAAGTTCACGGTTCTTCACATAAAGCCTGCTTCCCCCTCCTATCTCCTATTCTAAAAAAAAAAAAAAAAAAACCACTTCGGCATAGGAGGGCAGACGGTCGGCGCACCTGACCAGTCCCATTTCTTGATCACACCCAAAACTCACCCACCCCCCGTTATTATCAATCGCCCATCGAGCGTCCTTACCTCCCATTCCTTCTCCCTCCGCTTCTCCCCGCGAGGGACAAAACAAAAAAAATGACGTTAGAGTGTCCGGCTGCCCCCCGCACGTATTACTCCTGATAAACAAAATAACAAAGGATTAAGACACGAACTTGTAACGGAACGAACTAGGACAAAATGTATATGGCGAGCGCGTGTGCATGGTGATTTTTATAAGATCGACGTCAGGACAATCCATATGACAATATGATACGGAAAGAAATGCCGCGAGTTATACTTAACCTCTTCTAACAAACAAAGAATTATACAACCCAAACGACACACGAAAAACCTCACGCTGTTGCGTAAGCCCTCACTGCAAGTGCAAAACACTCGCCGCGCGCGCGCACACACACACACACACACCAGACACACCCACACACACACCACACACACACAGGACACTAGTCTTCACATCGCACAGCGCGCACATGTCCGCCGCGTCTACCTGCCCTCCCCACGGGCATGTGACACCCTCGCCGCACGGGTGTGGAGCCACGGTGCGGGTAGGGGGCGTTATAATAAGCAACCTTGCCGTGGGTCGCAAGCGCACGCGACCAGGGCACAGAGAACGCAGGGAGCAGGGGGGGTGTGCTATACACCGGAGTAGACTTGCCGTAACCACTATAGATAAGGGGCCGGGAAGGAAGGGGGGGGGTGGGGAGGGGAGGATGACATATGGCTCACTGTAAAGACAAACCAGAGGATCGAAACAGAGGGAGGGGAGGGGGAGGGGGAAGGTGAAGAGTGGGGGGACGTCTAGAAAAAATGCTCTAAGCAGGGTGGGGGAGTAGATTCTGATGGGGGGGGAGGGGGAGGGGGGGGGGGCTCGTTAGTAGGACTCTGCCATCTCCTCGGGGGTAGGGTAGACAGGGCGGTCCCTCTCTCCCTGGGGGCGGGGGGGGGTGTGATGGATGAACAACTCTCCGACATCCTAAAAGCACGCCTCATCAGCTCCCAGGTCGAAAAGCCTCCGGCTCTCACTGCTCTCACTCTGCTCTCTCCTGTTTCTTGTCTCTCATCGTCCTTCTATCTACCTCTTCTCGCTCTTCTAAGAACTGGGGATTTTAAAAGCTCATCTCTCCGTCTCCTCTCTCTCCCGCTCCACTCTCCGTCACCTCTCCCCCGTCCGCTTCTGTCTACGCTCGGACGGCCCCTCCCCCCCCTCCGCTCCTCATCCTTCTCTCTCCTCGTTCCTTGTCCTCTTCTCTCCCTCGGCGTCTCTCTCTCTCTCGGTCTCCCTCTCTCCTCTCGTTGTCCTCACGATCTCTCTTCCTCTCTGTGCTGTTCGATGATTCCTAGTGCTTGGGGATTTATAATAAAGTGTATGCCCTGCCAATTTTTTTGATGTCGTATCCGCAATATTTAGATTAGCATCACAACTGTTATCATGGACAAAGGAAACTAAATGTTATAAATAATGTGTCTGCGTACTGTCTCAGTCGTCTTTTACGAAGCGGAGCGCCCTGATAATGATGAACTGACAATTATGTAAACAGGAGCATAATGTGTATATTTGTTAAAGTAAGTGCATCACAGTGGCGTGAATAAATTTCCATCTCATCTCTCTCTACTCTCTCCTCTCTCTCCTCTCTCTCTCTCCTACCTCTCTCCTCACTCTTCTCCTCCGCTCCATCGTCTCTCCTCTCCGCTCTCATCTCGTCTCTCCTCCTCTCTCTCCGATCCTCGTCTCTCGCCTCTCTTCCTCGCGCGCCCTCATCTCCTCTCTCCTCTCTCTCTCTCTCTCTCTCTCATCTCTGTGTGTGTGTGTGGTGTTGTGTGTGTGTGTGTGTGTGTGTTGTGGGTGTGTGTGTGTGTGTGTGTGTGTGTGTTCGGGATTGGACGTGAAGAGATGGGGACGAGGGTGGTAAGCTTCCTTCAGAAGCAAGCTCCATAGTCTAGAGTAAAAGAACCGAAATAAGGGCACTTGCAACAAGAGAAGCAGCAGCATAGCAACTGTAGGCAGTTCACCCCATCACGCAGCAGCAGCAGCAGCCAGCAGCAGCACAGTAGTAGTATAGTAGTAGTAGTAGTAGCTCTGGTACACCTAGTGAAATCCTGCTGTCCTAGGGGTCGCAGACATGTAGTCTCGCTTCCCAACTGAAAAAAAAATAATACATGCTGGGAAGTTCCACACACTGTTTTCTACTATCCTTACGGCTGGACCCATTATCTCACCACTTGACGATGCATATCTTATGCGGAACATGCTGGTAGATTCCTTCCAACCATTTAATGCGTTGTGTCGGTAAGTGGTCCAGGTCTCAGAACGACACACTAGAGCGCACATGACCACAAGCTCGGTGCACACCAGTGTTATGAACGATTCAGATGCCGTCACTTCCCGACAGTATCTCTGTCAGTCTGACGAAGGCAGTCCAGGCTTCTGAACTTGCTCGGTCTACACAGACCCCGTCGCTGCTTCCGGTGCTGTCAGTATAGCAGAATTTCTCCACGGTTTTGGATCTCCATTGTGTTGCTGATGAGGTGCTGTTTGCACAAAACTGGATAAACATACTCCTGGCGCCCGAATGCATATATCGGTTTTGCTGCCAAGGTAGAAAAAAAAAAAATTGTGCAGGCCAAGACCTGGCCTTGTTTTTGTTCCGTTTGTCACCCGGATATATAGGTCTCATACATTTTCCATTTTCCTGTTCCTCGTCGGCATGTGGCGCTATAGGTTGAAATATGGCCTTGGTCTCACTGAGAGTGACAGTGAGATTAGAACGCCTGCAGGTTGGTGCAAAGCAGTCTGTTCACCACTAGATGTCCTCTTGAAGCTTACAGCCAGAGCACAGTCATCATCCGCAGACGAGAACTCACGTAGCGTGATATTGTATGATATGATATGATATGAATACTTTATTATCTCAAAACATGAGAATGGCCTCCAACATTCACGTTCTGGCCAGAAAATGCTGCATCTTCTCTTGAAAAGTTTGCTGTCTGGCATCCGAACGCACCTGTCGGTAGTGCTGCCAACAAGGTAGAAAGGGGGGTGCAGGCAGGCCAAGATACTGCCATGTTTCACTCCATTTGTCACTGGGAAATAGTCTCATTCATTTCCATTTTTCCTCTTCCTCGTCCGCGTGTATTGTCTCTGTGTACAGTTTGAATGCTCAGTGGTATAGCCATTTACGACACTTGTTTTTTTTTCACTCGTTGTGTATTGTATTGAAACTCTTTACTTTTCTGCGCACTCCCTGTATGAAAAAAAAAGTGTAATAACCCGTGTTGTGTGTGTGTGCGTGTGTGTGTGTGTGTGTGTTGTGTGGTGTGTGTTGTGTGTGTGTGTGTGTGTGTGTGTGTGTACGCCCCGCGCGCGTGCCTGCGTGCGTGCGTGCGTGCGCGCGCGCGCGCGCGCGTGTATGTGTGTGTGTGTGTGTGTGTGTGTGTGTGTGTGGTGTGTGTGTGTGTGTGTGTGGTGTGTGTGCGTGTGTGTGTACGCCC